>JAJOOS010024790.1:0-16571 GCA_029582725.1 Solanum chiquidenum
AAATCGCTGCTGTGGCAGCGATTTTTAATTAAAAAAAAAAAAAAAAATTTTTTTTTTACAAAATCGCTGCCACAGCAGCGATTTTTAATTAAAAAAAAGAATTTTTTTTTTTTAGATGAAATCGCTGCTTGGGCAGCGATTTTTTCATTTTGTCAGAGAAAAATCGCTGCGTCAGCAGCGATTTTGCCCTTTTGGTTAAAAAAAAAAGTGATATGCCCTTTTGGAATTTTTGACAATTTTTTTTGCCCTTTAGGCTCCGAACTCTTTAAAACACTACCATATGTCCCATAAGCATATAATGGTCGACAAAGAAAAACAGACCTTGCTTTTCAATCCAACAATATTAATCAACCACTCCACTCACTAGTTTCTCCAATCCCATTCATTAATGTATATTTAATAAATACCTCAAATCAAATTCTGAATTCGAGCCTTTAAAATAAAATAAAAATATCTATTGAGAGTACCCATTCCAAAAGAATTGGTAATTATCGAACCAGGCCCCAATAAAGCTTCACTTGGGAAGCAACCTTTCAAGTGTCCCACATCGACCCTTTCTAATTTTATTGCCACAACAAAATATCTTTTGAGATTTCATTTTGTCTATTATATAATAACATGTGATTCTTGCCTTTAATAGATCAAAAGAGAAACAAATAATTGACTCAATTCAATAATATTGCTATACTATACTATCATAGTACCTTGAATTTTACTTAATAATACTCTCTCCATTTCACAAATCATGACCTGGTTTGACTAGACACACAATTTTAGAAAATAAAGAAGATTTTTGAATCTTGTGGTCCTAAATTAAAGTTATATCAAATGTACTAAATTACCCTTCAATCTTGTGGTTTTAAACATGTCACGTGGAAAGCTGAAATTAAAATGTTACCAAAAAATGAAAGAGATCATTCTTTTTTAAACAGACTAAAAAGGAAAGGAGGTCATTCTTTTTTGAACGGAGGGAGTATTTGTTAGTGACCCCTTCATAATGCAAAATAATGACCTATATATTACAAGTGTGATATATAGTCGAAAAGACTAATTTGTGTATTAGCTAGCTAGCTAGCACTTATGATTGGGTCCATATGTTTAATTAGGTAAATTAATATGACGTTTGTTTCAATTGGAATTTTGAGATTCAAAAATTCAAACTTTAATTGTAAACTCGAATCTAGCAGTTTTAAATATTTTGAAATAAAATTTATATATTTGAAAACTATGCAGAAAGAACTATAAATCACAATATTAACAACTTACAATATTTAAAAAAATATATAAAAATATTCTAATAAAAACAAAACTTTGATCGACTCTTGAAATTCCAATTGCTACTACATAAATTAAAACGAAGAAGGTACTATATATAGTCTATACAAGCGTTTCGATTCTGAGAGTGGAACAACGGGGAGTAGGCAAAGCCAAAAACTTTGGAACATCATCGCCCGGCATCAATATTGTCAAGCTCTCACTACAATTTTTATGCTCCTTCACCTAAAAAAATAAAGTAACAAACCCCATCTATGTATGAGAAAATTTTATAGTAATATTAACGGATTCAGAATTTAGATATTGTGAATTTTAGATTAAAATAAAACTTTGAAACAAATATTTAAGTCGATTGGCCTAAAGGTATTTTTAATATGACGTGGTATTATATTGTTAATTTTGTGTTAGGTTCGCATAATAGGTCTCACACTACTAAAAGTTTTTTTTTTATATAGTAACTTTCTTTTCTTTTCAGTCATTAATGTGAGACGTTGTTTGCACACCCTACGATTTTCACACAGAATAAGTTTCATGTGCCATCATCACTATTTATGGGCTGATTTTGAAATTCATTATGTGTCACCTATATTATCCGAGTATTCATGACCACTAAAGTCCATAGGCTTCATGTCTCCGAGCTACGAGTAAAGTCAATAAATTAAAATGGGCCCATTCCATCGATCAACCATCTTCATATTTAACTCGCTAAACCATCAGCTCTGATACAAATCGTTAGGCTAAGTCAACCCAATTTGATACACTTAACATGTCACACACATGCATAATTTTTTCTCAAAAGTCACGTAAATATCCTTACACACTATACATATAATTTCAGCTATCAATATAAGTCTTTATTCCCACATCCAACGTAACACACCAAATGATTATTATTTTTTCTCTAAAACAAGAAACAAGAAAATGAAGAGGAATTAATATTATCAATATATATATATATATATATATACCTGAATAGACTTAGGATTAGCTGAAACAATTGAATCATCATCTGATGAGGATTGATCATCTTCATAACAAAAAAAGGATCTAAGCTTATCCCAATGATAGCAACAAGAAAATAATCCAGTTATACAAACAAGGACAAGGACAAGTAGAGCTAGACCTAGAGGAAAAGCTATCGTAGGTCGCGATGACGATGAAGAATTATTATCCAGCATTCAGATAGCTAACTTAGGGAACTTATATTCTATAAAGATACACAAATTAAATTTGCAGAATGGTGGGGATTATATTAAAGGACTGGAAGAAATGGAAACCGTACAATTATCTATATATTATCGTACGTTTGAGATGATATGATATGAAGCACTACCTTTTTTAAAAAATATATAAAATTCAAAAGTTTACAGTGGTAGGAGTTAGGTAAATGAGTCCCACATCAAAACGAATATTTTTTTAACTCTAAACACCAAAAAGGACCCTCTCTAAAAATACATATCAAAACAGAATGAGCGAACTATGACTAACATCTTTAACACCGGCATCCCCTTAGTTAACTTCAAATCCATCTGAAACAGTATTACACAAACTTTATATCATGTCTCAATTCTAAGTGTTTGTGAAGTATTTTTGATATATTAAATCATGACTTTTTTCAATAATATTTTTTTAAAAAAAATTTGTATAGTTCATGACTTTAAGTCTTAATTAAAAAAATAAGGAACTATTTTGAGTTTTTTCTCTTTACTTTTAAGTTATCTATATATATATAATAAACGTTGAATTCTCTTTAGTAGAACCTTTCATCTCTGCAATTAAGAAAATACCCTAATTTTATTGTTAATCAAGTTCACCATTAATTGACAATTAAACTCTTCTATCGTAGAAGAAAATCTCGTAATAATAACACACGATTAATTACATTTCAATCCCCGTATTAATATGAAAATATTATATGATTTTAAAGCTATTACACAAAAATATATTTATTCAGTGCGACTAGACTTGTTTCCACTACCATATATATGGAGTAGTGGGAAATTAAAGGGATAGAGGAAAATGAAAAGTACATTAAACCGTACCATTATTTTTTGTTTGAAATGATGATATGTTGGCGCACAAACTTTGGAGTGCATTTAATTTGTTGGAAGGAATAGTATATATATATATATTATTGGTGGAAAGTATTAATTATCACAAGTAGAACCTTCATTATATTGGGCTACTGGCTCTAAAAAAAAAAGTCCAATTAATTATTAGTCACTTGCCAAAAAAAACAATGTATTCAAGTGAAACACGAGAAAGTATATTCATACTAAATCTATTTATATCAAACTTATAAATATACATTTGTATTTGAACTTTTGTTACTTAATTATTGTTAATTCATAAGAAACTCTTTCACTTCATTAAGGAAAAATCTCCTTTCTCATTTTGATATATACATTGAGTTCCATCATCACATGACTGAAGTCTATGGAGCTATCATTGTGGGAAGGTTAAAGAGCATTCAACGCAAAACGGTCTTAAAGAAATAAATTTATTTTTTATTCGGTATTCAGAGCTCGCATTGGATCTTCGATTAAATTTGGATCGTTGCATTGTATGGTACTTTTAGGGATGATGCTTTTAATAGAATTTTCTCCATAACCACGGCTCGAATGGTCGAACCCAAGACCTCTGATTAAGGGTGAAATAGTTCCGCTAATGCACCACAATCTATGTTGGTTTGAAATCATGGGAGGAGCTAGGTGGGGGTTTCTGGGTTCGGTCAAACCCAATAACTTTTCCGTAGATCCTGTATTTATTCTAGAAAATTAAATAAATATATATGTATATTTACTTGTGATCCCCTAACAAAATTGATTGACGGCTCAGTGATAAAGAAGGGTCGTGAAAGTGTTTTCCATGCTAAAGTACTTGTGGGTTTAGACCCAACTATCAACAAAAAGTTTCTCTTTTTTTAAAAAAAAATTAGAACTGCAAACTCCTAACCCTAACTCTGCCTGTGTTTAAAACCTTATCTCAACAACATCAGATTACCTAAAAAGAAAAAAAAGTCGAATCGGCAATCCATGTTTGTAGTGGATACATAAGCAATATAGGTGGTCTCCTTATCATAGCTGCAAAAATGAATAAAAAAGCAAAGTGCTATCAAATTTGGAGTCAGAATTTAAAGTTGATAGTTTGGAGTTTTATTTTTTTTAAATTATTGAATTTAAATTAATAATCTAAATATATTTAATAAATTTTGTAAAACAAAAAATAAAATTATTTAAACGAATTACTGAATTCGATCGAACTCATAAGCTATACATGGAGAATGCGATAAACATTAAACATTCTTAAATGAGACGTGAAGAAAACAATGGCAATTAGTGTGTTACCTTCTTCTAATTAGTGCACTTTTGAATCTATTAATTAGGTAATTGTCCTTTCAGGGCACATCAATTATTCTAAAATTATAAATATTTTTCATGAAATATTATTATTTCCTAACGTGTTAAGAAAAAAAATATTACTATAAAAGAATTTTTATATAAATATAGATAACTATTATGAGAGGTGGGGTAGAGGCTATGAGAGTGAGGATAAAGATGAGATGTGTTGGAGGATGAGAACACTATAACAAATAAAGAATTTTGTGACAATAATATAATTATCACTATATTATATTTAACGACAATAATATATATGAACGTTATATTATTATTCTTTTTTCGTCGTCCTCCTTCTTCCTCCTCCTCATCCTCCTCCCCCCTCCTCCCCTCCTCCCCACCTCCCCTCCTCCTCCTCTTCTTCATCTTCGTCCTCCTTCTTTAAAATGTGACGTACATCAAACGTGAACCATTTCAAGTATATTATATATCAAAAGACTTGAAACATCGAGATGATTTCTTATCTAAAATTTGAGACTGTTTAGAGGAGATTTTGAGTTGGTCGAGATTGATTAGTCAGTGCATAGTTCATGTATAAGTAAGCTATATTCGACTTTTTGAGTATATCATAATGTATAGTTAGTGTATAGTCCACATATATTTTGTATGAGTTTTGAATAATTTTTTTATGTAAATAACAACATGATTATATTTGTGGAAAACTGATAATATTCACTCTTAAATATGTTATTTTTGAAAGTTCCCCTTTATTAAATTTACACTATTTGAAACTATGAAAAAAAGAAAAGAAGAGGAGGTTAATAAGGTTCAATTGTTTTGGCCCATTAGAAGTTGGACTTATTTAATGGACTAGTCCAAAGCTAAGGCGTTTGGAGTTTGGACATACATTATTTGCAGATATTCAAATGTTATTGTCAACTTATTAATGTTTTTTTGGGATAATTTTATTCATTATTTCAACTTCAATTTGAATTTTAAAAAATAAATTAAAATGACTTTTCTTCATTTTGTCTACGAAGATTTTCTTTCTATTGAGAAAGAACTATGATACCACTAATTATTAATTGAGAAAGAACTATGATATCACTAATAATTTCCCCCGTTTCAAATCATCTGTTATAATTTTTAAAAATACATCTTTCAAATTATTTGTCATTTTAGTTGTTCAAAAAAAAAAAATCCCTTAATTTTACCCTTAATGGTAATTGTTTTTGAAGACTACAAACATCTCAATTATGGAGAGATGACACATATAGATAAGTAAATATTAAATGAAAACAGATTATATCTTAAGATACAAATAAAAATAAAATATTTAAACCCCTTCCTAATTAATATTTTTTAAAGAAACTTGTAAAAAAAAAGAGATAACGAATACGGAGAGGGTATATACAATTCAATAGTCAGATCAAACTTGATAGGGTAAATATACTTATCCATACCAAATGTATAATGAAGTAAAAATATAAATTAATTAATTATGACTAAGTGATAGATACTTATATTATAATTTACACCACCACCATTACTTTTGTACACAATATCTGAACATTTATAATGCCGCGGATTTCAATTTTATGATTTTTCACTCGGGGTGTTTGGAGTCTGCATTGGAGTCGTGATTAAATTTGAATTGCGAATTCGAGGATTGCGCTCCCAACATAAATTTCTCCATATTCAAAGAATTTCTTTTTTTTTTCTTTAGTGAAGTTTTTTAATTTGTTAAAGAAAAAAGTGTTCTAATTTCAAAAACATATTAGATCTTGAATACTAACTTGTAGTGAGACTATGGAACAACCAACAACCTAATTTTCAACATTTTTGCATCTTTAATTTCTTGAAAGATCATAGGTGGTTGGCCATTAGATTTTAATTTTCTAAAATACATGTTCAAATAGAAATTGTTTCATATAGGAAACCAAAAGCCAATATTTAAAACAAGCTCTATGATTTGTATAATCAGGCCATACCTAAACAATCATTATTTTTTTTCTATTATTTGCCATATTTTCAAGAACCACTAGACACTTTAGTATTTCACTATTATTGAGGTTTATAAAACTAATCAAACCCTAGTTGTACGTCCACAAAGACCTAGAAACAAAATCAACAAAAGATATGTACCGTACCAATGTGTAGTTATTATTCTATTTTTGAGTTTAGCTATTATATCAGACTTGTTATGAAGAGCCATATGCAATTATAGATCAATATAATCCGATGTTTTAAATAAATTATCGCATGACTCTGGAACTCAAAGCAAAGCAAACTTTGCATTGTATTTACATACAATGAGTGCAAGAGTTTATAGACCTAAAAAAAACTAGTCCAGTGTGTGGGAGAGTTCATTTAGCTTATAAACGTATTAACATTTGTCTTTTTATCCAATGAGGGACAATTGACACATAGCAACCGTATACATATATATACACTAGTATAATATTATTTATTATTTATATACACACAAGTGTGCATGAGATTTCTTTTTTTTTTGGAACCCCAGGATAATCCGCAGCCGCTACAACCTCTGTCACAGCCTCTGCCCTTCGGGTGAGCACTCTGTGGTGAGCACTTTGTGCACACTGGATAAACCCCCCACTGTGTAATAGCCTGCAAACCACACAGGGAATGTAAACCGCACTAGGCAAGCCCTATGCGACAGGCTCGACTCAGAAGACATTGAGGGGGGGATTGATCCCGGGTCATCCGTGTGGATAACCACCCTCCAAACCAACTGAGTCATCCCGAAGGACTGCATGAGATTTCTTTCTATAATGAAAGTTGAAACTTTTATTTTAAATATAGGTTGATTTCATCCGTGACTTGATACGTACCATATCGGATTGTATTATCTTCTTTGAGTTATCTTTTTCGTTTTATCTATGAATTATATTTCTTATAAACAACTTGGAATATAGTTAATGTAATTCTACCCAAGAAATTTGTCCCCCACATTATGCACGTTTAGTGCATACTCAAGATAATTGGACGATCAATTCATACAAGTTGGATTACAAGGCAATTTTATACCCTTAGATAATAGATACTACTACATAATGCAAAAAATAAAAAAAATGCAAATAAGCTAGTCTATAGTATTGATCAACATGGCAATTGGCATTAGGAATTTTAATTAATTTTGGATACTCAGATACATATGAAATTGATATTGGATACACAAATATACATGTAAATCACGCTTGGAGATAGTATATTCAGAAAAAGTACATTTGTGACATGTATATATATATCTGTCTCGATCAGATACATGAATTCGTAATAATATAATCTTTTATGGCAAAAATGTAATTAGGGAAACTATTTTTTCAACATGTTATTAACATCAATAATAATGTACTTTGTGTTGTTTCCTCTTTAAACATTGACATAGTTTAGAATTATTCATATTATTACAATTAGGATTATTGAGTCCTAACTAAATAAAGAACGCATGATTATATAATGAAGTTATTGCCTCGCATAGAGAAATAAGAAGGCATCGGCCATCTCATGCAAATGGTAGGGAGGTGAAAGCCTGGGTGGATGGTTTCTATAAAAAAAAAAAGTCTAAAATTTATAAACACTTTATATGTTTGCCATGTTAAGAGTCTCACATCGAAAGTAATTGGTCTCCATATATACATACAATTCTCATCTTATGAGCTAACTCAGTTGGATCCCTATAATTATGATGTTCACACTACAGTTAATTAGCATAGTCTAGATGTGCGGAGTATTAAGAGTCTCACACTAGAAAAGGGATAGACAATTGATCTCCTTAATTATATGCACTTGAACTATCTTTACCATATAAGTTAACTTTTGAAATTAAGTTAGAGTGTTAGATTTAAGATTCATTCTTAACGTACCAAATACTTAAATAAGTCATAAAAATTTATAAGTAAATTTAATCAGCTTATAAGCTTTGTCAAACACACATTAGATCAAATAGTGACAAAATAAAATAAAATAAAATAAAAAACTTGAGAATGATTTGAGTTTACAAGTAACACTTTTTATCTTTCATTGTAATTCTTAAAAAGACAACTAGCATCATGGAATTTGTCTCTTTTAGAGTTTCTTTCATTGTATTTGTACCACTCATAACTGTCATTAGTCAAAGTATAAATTAATCAATGGGGTTATAATTGTCGTTTTCCCTATTATCTGCACAATAGAGAGTCTACTAATTAAGTAATTAACTTTAATGCTAGCATACAAATCTCAAAATATATTTGTTTAAAAGTAAAACCGTGGACGACTACCCTTGTTTTATTCCTTCTGCACAATAGAGAGTCTACTAATTAAGTAATTAACTTTAATGCTAGCATACAAATCTCATATATATGTAATTATTATTATAATAATGACAACAACAATACCATTGGCTCATTAATGCTTTAGGCTTTATGAGATTTGTTTCTTAATTAGGCTGCTTGTTTAATTTGTTATTTGTCCATGATGTTATATATATGAGATTAATTAACTAAGAAACTAACACATGGATTCACATGCTTCTTGTTTAATTTTATAAGTGGGCTTTAGAAAAGGTAGAATGTAATGTGTATATAAACATTATTCCTGTCTTATGAATATAGAGAAATTATTTCTAATAGACCCTTAACTTGACTCAAGTAAAACATATATATAAAAATCAAGTATGCAACAACTAGCTAAAGTTGTTGCCATATATTAATATTTAACATCATCAGTGTTGTTGCTAAAAAGTAATTGCTAATTCTCTACTTTATTGTAGATGTAAATATAAATTAAACATAATCGAAGAAGGAATGATGAAAACAATGAAGAAGAGAGGATAGTAATAATGACAAAATAATATGGTAACTGAATCAAGTGAAATAACGAGTAATATTAAAATCGAAGAATAAAATAGCAGGAGAGTAATAATAATAACAATACTTAGAAAGAACACTAGACAACACACTTGACCTACTAACCTTTTACCCTAATCGTTCGACCTCCATATATAACTTTCTATCTAGGATCATGTCGATAAGTTGTAGGTGAACAACCATGTCTTGTCTAATCACCTCTTCCAAGACTTCTTCTTCGGCCTACCTCTACCTTTTCTATACCTACTATACACAACCTCTTGAACCTCTTCATTGGGACATTTGTGTATGTTCTCTTAACATGTGTCTGAACCATCTCAGCATCGACTCCCTCATCTTGAGCCATTATGGAGGCCATTCTTACGTACCTTGTCAAAATAGCTTCATTCATGATCCTATCTCTCCAAGTATTCCCACAATTTCATCTCAATATTCTCATTTTCGCTACTCCCATCTTTTGGACATGCAAGTTGATCATAACCAGTCAACACTCCACTCCATATAACAGAGCTTGTCTAACCACCACGTTATAAAATTTACCATTATCACACAAGACACCGAATGCGAGCTTTCATTTCATCTACCTCATGTACTCCATCACGATGTGTAACATTATCTTCAATCTCCCAATTTCCTTAAATTATTGACCCCAAAAATTTAAAACTCTCTTTCTTGGGATGACTTATGTTTCATCCTTACTTCGACATCTACCATGTGAGTTTCATCCCTGAACTTACACTCAAAATATTAGAATTTTTTTGAAATATTGGTATTAGAAAATTGAAAATCAAATTTGAAATCATGATTCGAAGTAGATTTAGATTAATTTTGAACAAAATATCCCTCAACATTTGTGACCAAATTTTGGCGATTCATCGAAATTTGTTATCAAAATTACGGAGATCTAAGTTTTGCCCATCAATTTTAAATTCATCAAGATTTGTGGCCAAATATTAGCAATATGTCAGAATTTATTTAGAAAAACTAGCGACTATAACAGAAAATGATATTAGGATAGTTTGTAGTCTCTTTTGCATTAGCTTGGTATATGTTGTATATTCACCAAGTAGAAGGAATTCTCATGGAGGTATAGGCACTATGTCCCCCTCCAAACTCTGTAACTTATTCGTGATTAATTTACAAGGTAGGGGTTAATTGCCCCCATTTTAAAAAAAAGAAAAAAAAAATTCCATAGCCCATATACTATAAGTACATTTTTTTATAGGGAATTTTACACAAATCTCATAGAGTTAAGAGCTAATTACATTTTATCCCTAACTCTTTTCCAAATTAAATAAATCCCTCAAATTTGGTGGAATCTTGATACATCTCAAAATGTCCTGATACATCGCGTCCCAGTTTCGAATACATCCATCAACGTTCCGATACATTGCGTCTCAATTTCGGATACATCACTCAACGTCCCCGATATATCGCGTACGTCCCGATACATTGCGTAAAGTGATGTATTCGACCGATACATCACGTAAAGTAATATATCCGAGAATAGGAGAGAGTTGAGATTTTTGTAATTTTTTCAAATGGTAGAGAAGTTTGGAGAACATAGTAAAATAAGTTGTGTATTCAGATAATTTTCCCTTTTTTATAACCACCACATTTCCAAGAAATGGACTAATCTTGAACAAAGTCTGGTAGTTGCATATTATTTGATCCATTATTAATCAAAATGCCAACATTTTTAGATGTAAAGGAATCATTTTGGATTAAATAATACCTTGAGGAAAATGTTGCATCATGGACAATTATTATGTAGCTTGAAGAGAACTAGGGTTTTTGTAATATTCTCTTTCTAGCTAGGGCCTCAATCATGGTGATTATGGTTTGACTACTAAAGTGTCTAGTGGTACTTTTATTTGAATTTTAAACTATGCCAATTGGCATTTAGTCTCCAAATTATGAAATGAAAGAGAATAAGGTTTATTTGCATCTGTACTTTTGAGAAATTATTGCAGAAAATTAGGTTGTTGGCTGTTCCATAGTCTCCCTACAATGAGATCTAAACCTTAATCTCTTCAAGGATAACACATCATGAATTGTATTTTAAATTCTTAAAATACAATAACAAAATACAAGTTAAGTTAGTATTCAAGATTTTATAGGGTTTCAAAAGAGGCATCACTACAGACAACAATGACTTTGTTTAGTTATTGATTATCAAAATGTACTAGTCTGATTAATTCAAATTCGTGTTGTGTAGGATCTATTAAGAGAATATGCTCTTGCCTCCCTATCATCATTCTTAGGACTTGAACTCTAGACCTCTTGTCAATTATTGGAGTACCATCAATTTTACCACATTCCGCATGGTAAAAAAAAATAGGAATAAGAAGGGAAATAATATAAAGGATTTTTTTTTACAGAAATCCTAATATTTTAGGAGCTAATTACTTAAATATACTCTAGTTTGCAATATTACGAATCTAACCAGATTTTGGTGCGTCCAGATTCATGTATCTCGGGATACATGAGGTCATGTGTAATTTGTTCCAGATACATCTTATTCAAGTGAATTCGCATGTATCTGAAATACATATAACAAATCTCGCTTGGCTTCTTCACCTCCCTCACGTCTCTCTCTCCACTATCCTGTGTATTTGGTATCCTAGATATATGTGATTATCACACTAGATACATATACATACATGTATCTAGTGTGTATCTAGTGTGATTCAGATGTATCTTGGATACATGACTATCTTGCTTGTCTCTCTCTATTTTAGTGTATCTGGTAGAAAATTTACATGTATCTAGGTGTATCTTCCTCAATATATAGTAAGAGTAACTCCTAATAAGTGGTAAGATACGTAATTATTTGAAGACAAAAATATATATATATATATATAATTAGTATATATGATATAGATATATGTTTAATAAGAGGTAGTTTTTCCTAATATATATCCCATTAATTTTTGTACAACAAATAATGGAGGAGTTGAATATATAGATTGGTAAAGTTCTTCCAGTTAAGTTGGAGACAACAAGGGTTTAGTTAAAATAGTTATGCAATTTGCAGCATCATACAATCTTCTAACCTAACAAAATCACATTATTTTGTCTCTATACACAAGATATTTTATATGTTAATTGAAAATTCTAGCATTTTCCTCCAACAATATATATATGTCCATTATTTTGACTAAAGTTGTATTTCACTAATGAGAGCATCTTTAAGCAATCAAATTACAGTAATTAAAACCAAGTTGCAATGGTAGGTACATGTTGAAATGAATAGTTACTCAAATATTGCTTGATATTATGAGTATGAGGATTGAAATTTGACCAAAGAAATTTGATTTAACATGTAAAGCATATTTTGATTTTTCCATATATTTTAAAATTATGAAAAAAGAAAGAAAAAAGTTTGAAAAATTAATGTTAAATGGATCGGGTGAATTGTCCAAATACGTAAAGTTCCATCATCGATGTGAGATTTTTACATTCATCAATTAGGTATGCACACATGGAGATTGTGGTGCAAAAACAACAACAAGAAAACAAGAAGGAGACAACGTCAACTGACCACTGACCACTTTTTGATCTTATCTTTAAAAAATAACTATTATCATTAAGTTGAAATTTCACGTGTGAAACTTTATGATAATATTAAGAAATTTCACTTGTAAAATTTTAAACTCCATTTTAGTGACTAAGTTTCAATTACCGAGGCTAAAAATGGCTATTTTGTAAACTTTACGTCAAAGGAAAAGGGAAATTAAACTTGCCAATTTTAGCTAAGGGTGCTTATCAGATTCGATCCGATTTTTTGTATTATTGATTTTTGGGTTCGTAAGCACACTGATAATCGAATCAATACAAAGTCAAGAGGTTTCGGGTTCGAGCTCCTTGAATACGGAGTCATCTTTGTTAGGGAACGCTTTACTCCCAATGTAGGATTTTCCGATGCGAATCCAAATTTAGTCGGGCTCCACAATATAAGTACCGAACACCGAGTGGACAACAAAAAAAATTAATACGAAGTTCATTTTTGATTTTTTATTAGTCGGCTTTTGATCATTATTAGAGTTTGTATTTACCATTAAAGCCATTACTATATAATGATAGATAAAAAGATATTTTTTGTATAATTTTATTGGATTGATTTAACCATTAGCTAAAATCTTAAAATCAGAAACCGAATAAATAATTCAATTAAAAAATTTACAAAACCATCTAAAAATTATTAACCCAATAATTTATCAACTAGTGAATCAATAACATTTTTTCCAATTCACTTTTCACTTTTCACTTTTCAATATGAAAAAAACACTTATATATAAATTATGATTTAAAATTTTCAAGTAGCATGTTAATCCATGTGTTAGTTTCTTAGTTAATATAATGTGTAGCATTTATCGATCATAATCATCAAATTAACAAATTGTATAAGCAATATTGCATTAATGAGCCAATGGTTTAGTTGCATATAATATGCTAACTTTAATTAATATTAATAATACCCCTAGCTAGTGGGGTTAACGACAATAACCCCTAGAGTAATGACAACTTAATATGCTTACTGATCATGAATTTGTATTTCAATTTGGATTATGTCACATTGAGCCTCAAAAACATGTGTATCAAATCATATGAATTTAGACTAGGCCTTATATGTGAATTCACTTAAAAGGTACAAAATATAGATGTTGAATTTACTATGCTCAAATTCTTAATTCACCTCTGAGACAAAAAAATATTGAAGGATCTATTACGGATCATGATTTCTTGATTTCGATTAGAGCTTTATATGCCTCAATAATGGTGGTTATGGTTGAATAAATACTATTAAAGTGTCTAGCTAGTAGTGTTTTTCCCCTTGTATATTGTGGTTCTTGGAATTAGAAATGGAAAATACAAAAATAGATTATTGCTTAGTTAGATATAACCTAATTATACAAAAAATAATTATCTTAGAATTGGCTATTGGTCTCTACAACAAGCAAACTACATATATTTATTGTAATCCCATAAGTAAAGTCTGATGAATATAGGATATACGCAAATTACCTTATCACTATCTTTATGGAGATAGAGATTGTTTAATTCCGATAGAAACTATTGATCTCTAAAAGACATTTTCTATTTGAACATGTATATTAGGAAAGGAAAATCCTATGGCCAACCACCTATGATCTTTTAAGAAGTTAAAAGATGCAAAAGTGTTGAAAATAAGGTTGTTGGCTGTTCCATAGTCTCACTACAACGAAATCTAACCATAATTTCATCAAAAAGAAACACAACTACTATTCTTTTAATTTTTTCTTAGTTCGATATTCGGTATCCGTATTAAAGCTTAATTAATTTGGATTTGAGCCGCATATTTAAGGCCCTATTCAGGGGAAAGCGCTCCTTATCAAGGACTTTTCCATATTCAGGGCTCGAACCCAAAACTTTTGAGTAAGGGAGAAACAACTCTATTCATTGCACTATATTCTTTAGTAAAAATTTCACAACTCGAATTGCATTTGATTCTCAAAACACAATAAAGAATACAAGTTAATTAGTATAATGCTAAAATAATCATGCAATCTTCTAATATAATAATAACAGAATCAGATTCGTTTGGCTTCATTCACAAGATTTTAAAGCTACTCATAACCCTAGCATTTTCCTCCCAACAATATATTTTGACTGCAAAGTTGTATTTCACTTATGAGAAAATCTTTAAGAAATCACATTTATATACTAATATAAAGTCAAATTGCACTAATGGGGACTTTATTTATATATGTTTAGAAATTAAAAAAAGGTTCAAGTTTATCAATTTCTATATTGTGTACTTGCTAATATAATTTTAAAAAGTAAAATCATACCCAAGCAAGTAGATTTTAGAGTTTAACTTGCTTCAAATATTTTTAAACGGAAAAAGGATAAATTTACTATGAACTGGTGTGAGACCTTTATTTAAGTATTGATTCTCGATAACACGCAAAATTAATCCATAAAAATATAATTCACTCATTCTATTTAAGTTTGGAAAAGAGAGAAAAATCAATGATCAACTTATTTATTAACTCAGTTTATTTTGATCCGCTCAATTAAATTCGTCTAAAAAAGTTGGGTTGTTTAGAATAAATACGTGGCCCGAATTGACCTAGAAATTTTATTGAAATATTTTTATTTTTTTCCCTTAATAGTCATAACCAAAAAATCAAAGTTGTTATTTTTGTTTTGGTAACTAGATAGATTATAAGAAAATAGATTAAAAAAAATACATAATATAATTAACGTCACTGCATCAAAATAATCTTTAGCGACAATTAATTAATGGCAATAGCTTAATTGCCGCTAAATATGTACTTTAAGAGACAGTTAGCACTCTTTGTAAATATCCCTAAAGCCTATAACGACATTGAATCTAATGACAATTAACTAATATTGGTAAAGACTTTGGCACTCCTTAATAATAATGTCAATATTTATTTCCGTACAGACAAGGAGTATAATGTGTTTTTGTGAATATGAAATTGTAGAATCCAGAGACTATAAGCTGGCAGAGTATAATGTGTTTTTGTGAATAATATTACGTATTAATTATTTTTATTATTGTATATTGTGTTGACCTAAATTCTTGCATGCATATATTTGGATTCACCTTAGGGACCTTGTTAATCGATCGGCCAAAAATAATTACACTCACTACTTAAATATATAAAAATATATGTATTATTATGTATAAAAACATGTATAACATTTATATATTATACATTAATATATATATATAAAAAATACATATGTGTTGTTTATTATTTTAGTGAGAGGGCTATGTATCTTCCTACTAGCTTCTCACAATCCTTGTGCCAAGAAAAAAACAAACCAAAGATGAGTTTAATATGATACAATTACTTTTTTTGTCTCGGTGGCACAGTTTGAATTTCGAGAGTCAAACTTATTTAATTTGACGATGAATTTGGACAAGGAACTTCAAATTTTTAGAAATAAAATTTACATATTTTGAAATTACGTATAAATTACTATAAGTCACAATAATTTACAATTCAAAATATTTGAATGACATGAAAAAAATTATGGTTAAGAAAAAGTCGTTTGAATCTCAAACATT
>JAJOOS010024791.1:0-24720 GCA_029582725.1 Solanum chiquidenum
AGAGACAGATTTAACGTGGTTCAGTCAATAGACCTACGTCCACAAAGGAGATGAGCAATCCACTATATAAATATGAGAGTACAAAATATAGAGAGAAACAACCTCAACCAATTCACTCGGAATCCATGGGAGGTTCACACAAGTGATAACGTATCAAGCTTGTGACCCACAAATTCTCCCTCTAACCAAAACTCTCAAATCCCTTAAGACTACATTGTGAATGCTAATTAAGTTAGAAGGAACAAGCCTATATTTATAGAATCCTAAACCTTTCCTACAAGAAAAGGACTAGTCAAAATATTAAACCTTTTCCTAAAAGGAAAACCTATTTATGGTAAGAAATCAGGGCAAATAAACCCCAACAGTGCGTTTATCTTTTGATTAGGAAAACGGCAACCAGAGATAATATGAGGGAAGTTGATATATAACGAAGGAAGATTGATGTTTAGAGATCTTACCAATTCCACGACTATTTTCACAAATGATTTCTCGATTAAATGCTGTCCTCTTCAAACTACATCTTCCACCTCTTGACTCACAGATTCTACAATCTGGATTATCCCATGTGACCAGAATAGCATCACTAAGATCTGAGGACACCACCTGTTCGAAGAAAGGCCACTGTACAGGAACCGGTAAAGTTCCAATCGATTTACACTCTGATCTCGACAACAAGTTAAATCCCCTCATAGAAGATGTAGCATAAACAGTATAGTTCAAACCACTCAAACAAGCAATTGGATTTAGCTTGAGCGTCGTATAATCAAAGGAGCAATTGAACAATGTGAAATCCTGATAATAAACTCCCATAAAAGGGGAAGCAGAGAGATTTAAGTTCAGGAGAAGCTGAGGAAGGCAATCGTTAGGATCGTTAAGCCATAATTCCTGTGTAGAATAATCTATGGCTTGGACTGTGAATTCTCCTCGCGAACCTGGTAATCGAATAATTGTTCTATTTAATGCATCGCAGAATAAGTTGAATCCTGGATAGCCACAATCTAGAGTTTGGTAATTACGGAGACGAAAAGGGAATCGGATTAATGGTTCATCTTTGCTACATGCAGATGTGAAGCAAACTGTGCTTGCGACGACGACGACGACTGTTGTGCTAATTAAATAGCACAAGAGAAGAAACAGAGCAATTGTTTTCTGCAATTCCATGAAAAAAGAAAAGAAAAAAACAGAAACAGAGTATTGGTTTGTAAAATGGTATTACTACTACTATAGTATTGTTAAAAAGAGTAAATAACCATTATTGTTGTTAATTGGTATGAATCATGATAAAGGACGTCAATATCACAAGTCAATGGTATAAGAGTTGATTTTTTAATATATTTTTTGTTTGGTCAAAAAGAAGAGTATAATTTACTATTACAACAATTTACTTTGAAATTTATCAAGATTATGAGAGAGTTATTAATAGTGTTGTTTTGTTTGTAATATGGTTTATAGTAAGGCAGAAAGAGAATTGAATTCCTACTCTTTACCTAATTATAAATATTACTACTATGTATCCAATAAAGTAAAATAAAGAATAGTAGGTAACTAAAAGAGTGGCGGTAAAAGCATATGTGTATTTTCATTTTAATTATTTTTTTGTTGAACTTTTATGTCAAGTGGATTAAAATAAATTGTATTACTGAAAGTAAAATAAGGACGCTAAAGTTAAATAGCTTTGGAAAAGAAAAGTATGTTATTGTTTTATTTTATTTTAATAAACTAAAAAAAATCGCATAATGGAACAAAGGAGCAGTAATTTTGTTTATGTCCCACTAAATTACTACTCATAGCAAACAATTTACGGATGAAAGGCCACAGCACAAGCAAGTGCACAGCGCAACTAAAGAATGTTATGTAGTGAATGGGTTACTTCTCCATTAATCAGAGATTTCAGATTCGAGCCATGGGTATGAAAAGATTTTTGATATGGAGCACTTCCCTCAGAATGAGGCCCTATACAGCATGAATATCTCATTAGTCGGGCTTCAATATGAATATTGAATACTCGATAAAAAATTTAAAAAAACACAAGCTAGTGCACAACTAACGTTTACTCATTCCATTTAGTATACTTCAAGATTAGGGAGTGAACGTAGTTTGAGCAAACTCAAAATTCAAATTTTTTTGATATTTGGTTTGGACTTAGAATAACATTTTTAAAATTTATGGATTTCGGATGGAATATTGGCTTTAGTATTATAGATTTCGAATGAAATTTTTATGCCTAATATTCAACCCAAAACATATCATATGCGTCCAATTCTAACAAGTCCAATAGATTAGTATCCTACAATCCTATCCATTATAGTATAAAGTCTAATATGAAATTACACGACATGGACTACAAAAGGATGAGTTCAATCCCTATTAATCGTAGAAAGTTATACGTTTTAACGAACAAACTATTAGGTGAATTAGAACCATTAATTATTATGATATACTGAACGGCTTAAAAGTCAAAACTTCAAATTTGAAATATACAAACTGATTAAACCAAAACTGAACTTACAAAATCCAATTCAATCCAAACTTATTTGGGATTGTAATTTTTTTCAATCTGAAAATCGAAAATCAAGATTGAAATTTTCATATTCAATCCGAACCTCCAGCCCTACTTCATGTATAAGGGAAAAGAAGAAAGCTCTTATAGCACTCAAAACTGGCCAGCGGAAAAAACAC
The DNA here is from genome assembly GCA_029582725.1 of Solanum chiquidenum. NCBI lineage: Eukaryota > Viridiplantae > Streptophyta > Magnoliopsida > Solanales > Solanaceae > Solanum > Solanum chiquidenum. The sequence continues at coordinate 2,680 of JAJOOS010024791.1, forward strand.
AAAACAAAAATGAATGAATGAGAAAATTATGGTGGTGGGGGAAGGAGAAAGATCATAAATATCAAGAAAATGATCACCATTTTACCAATTCCAAGTTAGAAATAGATAATAATAATACTACACTAACTCTTGACTTTGTAGACATAGAGTTGGTCAATGCCTTAGTAAAATGGTTTAATTGAATGCTCCATCACACAAATCAAAGACTTCAATATCTCCCAAATACCAGAAAACTTCAAATCATATAATCCTCCAAAAGCCGCTATCATTTAGAGACAATAATTCGTAATTAACAAGACCATTTTACCTATACTATATCACGCGTTGTACAATCATGTAACAGCTGCTCTTATTCAATGTTCATTCCACTATTCAAGCATCAGAAGAAGAAATAAAAGAACTTCGAAAAATAATATCACTATTTGACTAGCACCTACATTATTAGTATTTGTCTCCTACATATCGGATAGGCAACTCATTACCTGTAAGACGACAGTTTGAATCAAAAGCTGAAAAGAAGATTAGAAATCAGAGCAGCGACCACCACGCTCCCAATCACCATAGCGGGTGGGCTCAGGACCTTTAGGGCCTCCAATCTCACCAGTCTTTTTGTTAACATTAGAAGTATCCTCTTCATCACTGTCGTCCTCAACTTCAAGATTCCCTTCGTTTTTGTTATCAACCTTCTCCTTCTCATCCAAAGTACGAGCATCATGCTCTCCAAGATGATCCTGTTTGATTTGCCCTCCTTGAGTTGAAGAACAAATGAGTCGACTAGCTGAGTTCTTTGAAAAACCAACTTTGGATACTGGAAGCTCAATCAACGATTTCAAGAGATGACCCATATTTCTTGCCATTTCCTATTTGCTTCACCCAGTCTTGACCCGACTCGCTAGCGAGACAGAAAACCTTCAGAAACGGTAAAAAATAGTGCCTGATCAGATTGCAGTTAACAGGTGAACTGGCTCCTTACAAGTGCAATTCCATATTTTCTCCTTGACTATCACCAAAAAGCATTTTGAAAGTTGTTGCCAGCTTAATATGTCACAAGCGTATGCTTTGACATTCAAAGTCACAATTCAATAGAGATTCATACCACAATGAAAAAAAAAACAAATGAATACACATTGTATTCATCTGAAAGGAAATTGTTTTTAAGACTTAAATCTTACAGAGAAGATGCTCCATGATCATTGATATCATTAATTTTAAGACAAATATCATAAGATGATAAATTTCTATCCTCACATTTGAAATTTTGAGAGAGTTTATAGTGAAAAAGACTTTCAAGTATAAGTTCCTCATGAGAACACAACAATCAACAAGAAGATGCAACATTTAGTTGGTCAATAAATGATTCTTATCATTGTTCTTGCTTCCATAATTTTCTCAGCTCTGAGGAAGGAAGTGAAAATGATGAGATAAATAGCAACAAGAGAAAAAGGCAATCATGACAAACTTGTAGAAAGAAATAAAGAAAGCATCTAAAAACTGTCAATAGACCTCGTCTGCCACCTAAATAAAACAGTTCAAGTAATTTTTAAAAAGGAAAACTTTGTTGGGAAAGCACATAGAGAAATCACGACAGCAAATACAGGAACCCTAACAAGACAGTGATTTCATGGAACAACTTAGAGAAACAGAAGCAAAGAAGTGAATTGAAAATAGACAGGGAGAGCACAGTGGAAACTGATACTGAGAATAGATACAGAGGCTTGAAAAGTTTCCTCTCTCTCTCTCTCTCTTAAGTGTGCTATAAAGACTGTTAATTGGAGGAGATTTGTGATTGGAGAAAAAATCTGAAAAAACTAGAAAGCTAATAGAGGACAAGTAGCACAAAATTAGCAAATAGTTAAAAACTATATATACTTATGCCAAAGATTTCATTTTCTTTTATTAAAACATAGTGATAAGAGAAGTTTATTGAAGGGAACACATGTATTGTATCTAATATTCACATAGAGAAGGTGTAATTCAAAACCACATGTCAGACTCTTCCATCATCCCCTAAATCATAAAAAGCATTTTTGTTGCCATAATGGCCAACTGCATGGCATAATGTTGGTTATGTGGAGATAACAAGATCAAAGAGAGATGGACAGGCTATTTTGGTCAATTGTTCGAGTGCCACAAGAATATACAATTTGGATCTAAATACATCTGCGCACGATAGAAACTTTAGCTATACTGGTAGAATTAGGCCTAAAAAAAATATTTAAAAAAAGGCAGTCTGGCGCACAGAGCATTCTGCGTTAGCAGAGTCCGGGGAAGAGCCAAACCCCAAGAGGTGTTATGTAGACAGCCTAACCTAATACAAGCATTAGTGGCTGCCTACATAAAAAAAAAATATGAAGATTAGAAAAGTATGCAGTCCAAATGGTAAATGCATTAAGATTTGGGAGTGTCTTCAGAGAAGGAGAGTTTACCAAGCTGTTTAATGTTTTATTTAAGGTGGTAGGATGCATGACGAATATAGGAGTACCCTAATTTCAATTTATAAGAACAAAAAAGATTATTTTTTTATGACAATTGTGTTCGGGCCAGCTTTCGTGCACCATGACTAATTCCACAAAATACTTGTCCCCTCCTACCAACAACATGTACTAGATAACTTTGTTCACCAAGGTTAGGACAGATGGGAGGAAATCACCTAGTGTTTTTTTATCTCTATTGGGATTTGAATATGAGACCTCATGGTTCTAAACCAACTTCATTGACCACTGGGCCACACCCTTGGATACAAAGAGATATTCCAAGTTGTGAAAACTATCATGGAATTGAATTATAAGTCGTTTAATGAAACTCGGGGAAAAGGTGATAGGGTGTAGACTTAGGGACACTGCAAGAGTGCCTAAGAATCAGTTTGGATTTACACCCAATATATCTTCAACAAAAGTTATATTCTTACTAAGAAGATTGATGAAAAATCATAGCAAGAGGAGAATAGATGTACATATGGTGTTAATCGATCTTGAAAAAACATATGACAGCGTACCAAAATAGCTTTTTTGGTGTGTGTTGGGAGAAAAAAGAAATTCACGCTAAACAGATAAATGTCAGAGCGGATATGTATGAAGGAGCCGTCACTAGCGTGAGATGGTAGTAGGAGATACAAAGGAGTTCCCCATAACCATGGATTTATACTAAGTTCAGCAACTGACCCGTAATTGTTTACCCTAGTAATCAATTCAGAGTGAAGATGGAATTATTTTACATGGTCGGTCATAGCCAAACCTCGATTTTGTTTAGGATTAAGTCATAGTTGTTGTTGTAAGTCCTTAAAATAGTAGTACATCCTAGGTATATAGCGTCTAGGCTCTTACTAACAGGGCATGGGCGCTAACAAATGGATCTGAAACAAAAACTTAAGAAAGATTGTTGGTTAGGCACCATCAGTTAGCACCTAAGCACTATCAGAAGTACATGAATTCACAGAGGTGCTACCAGAAAGAATGTGTTCTCACGGACCCTGGAGTCTGGACCTTAGGTGCTACAACTAGCACCTTGACTCCATCATTTAGAGTCTGCAAGTCATCCTAGCACAACTATTTTTTCCCTTGAAAAATTCCGTCTTCAAAAGTCACAAGATAGCCATGAGAATCTCATTATTATTCAAAAAGAAAAAGATAGATTATGAGGATATAAAGTTGGACCTATGTTCTTTTCTTTTTTTCATCCTTGGTTAGATAATATTCTCCCCACAAAGACGTTTATTTGTTTAACCACTCTCAGTAAAATCATATTCATACAACTGTGGATTGTCTAAGTAGAGGTCAATAATGTTGCTATTCCAATACAAAACAATATCGCATGAATGAACATTATTGACCGTCTCAATAAATCCTCCACATTGGTTACCGATTACCTTGAACATTTCCTGAGACCACAAATTCATGGGTAGACCTAATATTCTGATCCATACCCAGTATCTTCTTATTTCTGCAGGCCAACACGATCTCATGCATGTGACATAGTTATGCCAACTCATATTTTGGCATTAGAATAGCAAATATGTTTTTCCTAAGCACGAATACAACTACAAGATCAACACTTTATGAAACATATATCCTAGCATTGATAAAATATTGAATTTAACCAAAATCACAAAGGGAAGTAAGTAAATAAATAAATGATAAACAAGTAGGCTTGAAGAAAGTACAACCCAATTTTGCTATTTCTTGTTGTATCATTCGAAGATAATGTCATCACTCAATAGATAGATCCAATTTCACGAACTATTGACTCATCACTTCAATTGTACTGTGGCCATATAAAGTAACTCTCTAAAATTGATGGAAAATGCGAAGGTGGTAATAAAACCAAGATTCGATGTCAAAAACTCAAAACTACTGAGCACAAAAACTTACTATTAACACCACCATTTGACGCAAGATTCTCACTCTTCGATAATGAAATGTAAAATATTTACATGGGATGAATTATTGTATCAACAACAAGAACATAAAGACACAAGACCAACCAGTCATATATAGGTGGTAATTATCTACCTAAAATCACAAAAAAAAATGTAATTTTGGAACTACCATATAAAAGAATAATTAGGGGAAACCCAGGAACAAGAAGAAGCAATCTCCTTGTTTTGCAACCAATTTCCCACAACCCAAGTTACCAAGTTCAAAAAAAGAATCAAGCTTAGTTGTAAGAGATGAGGTAAAAACTAGGGGTTTAGGGGGGAATCTGTGAAAAAAGCTTCGAAATATACCTATTGGGCGATTGATTCAATTTTGAACCTGCTGCGCCTTCGATCTTTCCTCTTTTTTCACTTCGTCCCTAAAAAGATTGGCATATATATATATGGTGGAAACAAATGGGTCAGCTAAATGAAACTATTTACGGAAATGGGTAAAAAAATTCTTTAATCATGTAAAATTGAACAAAAATATCTGTCGTTTTTAATTTGGCCAAACATATCTTTGTTGTTAATATATAAAAATGCATCTTGGTCAAAATTGCCCCAGCTGTTAAGAGCATTTTGAACCCTTTTCCACTAGAAAAAAGTAGCACCTAGTATATTTAAGTTGGACTCCAAGAGCTTTGTGTGTTGAATCGACCTCTAAATATGATTTCGTTTACATTTTTTATTTGTGAAAATTAAATCTAAAGGTTGGAGACTTCAATTGGTACAACAAGATTACTAGTATAAGTTACTCCATTAGAGATTCTTGGGAATTGGAAAGATGGCTAATTTCTTGAAAGAACAAGTTAATGGTTTGACTTAGGACAAAACAAACTATTGTACTTGGAGAGCTCACAGTAAGGATATCTTCTTGTTGTATACAGTTAGATTATGTTTTTTGGCCTTACTTTTACTTGTGAAATTTATTTGTAGGCAGTGGAACTTAAATGGACCATGCCTAGAGATACTTGTGACATATTAAAAGTGATGCTGAATCACTGTCATTTGTGATAATATGTTGATTTTCAGCATCTACATCTACAACGCAAGTTGGACAACTACTATTACTTACTTAGTGAATGCGCTCAAAGTCATCAGAAATAATGTATTATTACTTGCAAAGTGCACAGCCAAATAAATCAAGAAAATCCCCATATATTAATTTTGGGCAAACGAACTGTACATATTATTTTATTTTTTTCATCTAGCCTGTGTTGGAGGCTTGCACGGACATAATATAGTTATGAACACCCAAGATGCAGCAAAAAAACAAAATACTATCCCCTACCCCCAAACTCCCCCCAAAAAAAAAGAATCAGAAATTCTCAACTAGTCCCCCTATCCTATGTTCCAGCTGAGCTGCTTTTGATTTTTTCTATGTGTTTCTTTTCTTGGAAGTCGTTTGAAGGAAAATCCCAAAAACCAGCCTCCGCCAAAAGCAAGTGTTTTATGTCACGACTGTTGGCTGCTTTTTGACAGATTCTTGCTGGCTAGCTGCATCAGCAGACGAGTCCTCGTCATCCTTCATGAGAAACTTGTCAACTTGAGCAGCTGCTTGCCGTCCTTCAGAGATGGCCCAAACCACCAAAGACTGTCCCCTACGACAGTCTCCTGCTGCAAACACCCCCTCCACACTTGTTGAGAAGCGTCCATAATCAGCCTTGAAGTTGGACCTGTTGTCCTTTTCTAATCCTAGTTTGTCTGCTATTGTCTGAACAAAAATCAAACGCAAGGATAACCAAGTCAATATTTAATTGAATTTCATCACTGCACCAGGATTTAAAGAGGAAATTAAAATGGAAGTCGTTAAATACTAACCGATTCAGGACCAAGGAACCCCATGGCTAGCATAACCAGATCGGCACCGATAATTTCTTCAGAGCCTTCTACTTCCTTGAATTGGAATCTTCCACTGGCATCTTTTTCCCACTGTACATGTATCACCTCCAATCCTTTCACATTTCCATTTTCATCTCCAATGAACCGCTTGGTCAAAACCTCATAGGATCTCGGATCCTTACCAAACTTTGCAGAAGCTTCCTGATGCCCATAATCTACACGGAAGATACGAGGCCACTGCCAACAAAGAAAGGCAAAGGACGGGTCACAATGACATTCAGGAATTTGATGAAAAACTTGTCAACAGAAGTTCCATGATCACTTTATGATCCTAACTCTGATTATAAAGCCAATTCTAGTAACTTTCACAGAAATTTATAAAAGAAAAGTGATCCTAACTTCGACTATAAAGCCAATTCTAGTAACTTCCACAGGAAGTATAAAAGAGCAGTTTCCTCAAGAGTTTAGCTGTCAAAAACCTCATGTTGACACTGAAACCATCATGCACATGATAGACATAAAGCAAGCATCTAATTGAATAAAAAGCTCTAGATTAACTAAAACATGATCAAACCTGTGGCCAAGGATTTCCAGGAGCCCTCGTGTTTGGTGGCTGAGGAAGAAGCTCTAGATTAACTACACTGCTGCAGCCATGGCGAATTGATGTTCCTATGCAATCTGTCCCAGTGTCACCTCCACCAATAACAACCACCTTCTTTCCCTTGGCTGAAATGTATTTTCCATCCTGCAGATTGCTGTCAAGCAAACTTTTTGTGTTTGCGTGAAGGAACTCCATGGCGAAATGGACTCCGGATAAGTCTCGTCCAGGAACAGGAAGGTCCCTACGATAAGTCAACAAGTAGTTTGAGTGAGCAATTACTAATTCAGAAACGGCTGAACCAAAAGTGAAATGATGACATCCATGGTTACTCACCTTGGTTTTGTGGCTCCAACAGCCAAAATAATTGCATCATGATCTTCACGAAGACTATCCAAGGAGTACGCAGGATCATTTCCGATATTTGCATTGACCATAAATTTCACCCCTTCCTTCTCCATAAGGTCAACCCGCCTCTGAACGACATCAATTTTGTCGGTCTTCATGTTGGGCACTCCATACATCATCAGACCACCAATCCTATCAGCACGTTCAAACACGGTGACAGTATGACCCAATCTATTTAACTGATCAGCAGCAGCCAGGCCTGAGGGTCCACTTCCAACAATTGCGACTCTTCTCCTGTTAGAGGAAAAATGTGAACCATCAAAGTTATGTATGGTAGAGTCTAAATGTCTGGCCATTAAAGCTAACTACTATAAGCCTCAATCAGTACAGGCACTACTTCTGAAAAAATATGGTGCTTACAGCAAACACATTGAAAGATAACAAATGAGAAAGCGGATCACCTTCAAAGAAAAACGAAATCAGGCATAAGGTTGGATGGGGTGTGTGGAAGAGGAGGGGGGGGGGGGGATACAGTACAAGCAAATGATGAGAGTGCATACCCAGTTCTCTCAGAAGGAGGTCGTGGCACCATCCACCCTTCCTCAAAAGCTTTGTCAATAATGGCACATTCAATGCTTTTGATAGAAACGGGATTCTCAATGATACCAAGCACACAAGATCCTTCACATGGTGCAGGGCACACTCGGCCAGTGAACTCAGGGAAGTTGTTTGTCTCAAGAAGCCTATCTAGTGCTTCACGCCATCTATTCTGATACACTAATTCATTGAATTCTGGTATTTTGTTTCCAAGAGGACATCCAGAGTTCTCCTACAAAATATTTTATATAACATAGTCAACTCAGATTTTGGCCATTTGCATTTCACTGTGTATTAATCACCGCAAATTTCAGTATTAAAATTACCTGATGACAAAAAGGAGTTCCACAGTCCATGCAACGCGCAGATTGTGTCGTAAGGAGTGGACCGGGTTTTGATTCCTCCATAACCTCTTTCCAGTCCTTCATCCGAACATTTGGATCCCTGTAAGACACACCCTGTCGCTCATAAGCAACAAAACCTCGATGCTTGACTGCCTCAGCAACTTGGGTGGGCCGCTTCAATGTGTTCTCTTCAACCTGCAAAGTCCAAAACTACATATATAAAATTGTAACACATATTGTAAAGCCCCTCACGGCATCTAAATACCCATATGCAACTCCAAAGACCAATAAAATAATTCATGGAAAAGACAGGTTCTAATACATGGAAATGCAGGCCTTCCGAACAAATCTTCATTCCCAAATCGGAAGTGCAAAGATGCTTTAATGATTTTCATATATATAATATATATATCAGCATTCCTAGCTATCAATAGAAAATATAGAATCTTTCTGAAGTATGATGAAATAATACAAAAGGAATTCCAAGGTAGTTCAATTAGAAACTCCATAGATGAACTAACCTGACTGGATTCATCCTTAGATGCAGCTGCTAACTTCTTCAGCTCTTCAAAGGCATCTTTCTCCTTCAACTCTTCTTCTTCTTGCTCCTCCGCTTCCTTGATGGCACGTTCTTTTGCAGCTTCATAAGCTTCCTCCTTTTTCATGCTTGCAAGAACACGTTTATAATCTCTAGGGAAGACCTTAATAAATCTAGGCAAAAGATTATCAAAGTCAGCAAGAACTTCTTTCGCCAGTTGGCTGTTTGTGTTACGCTGGTGTTGCTGTATCATCATCTTCAAAGTCATGATATCTTCTTCTTCTTCAACTTTATCGAGATCAACCAGCTCTGAATTGCAACGAGAGTGGAAAGTGGAATGCATGTCAAGAACATAGGCAACACCACCACTCATACCAGCAGCAAAGTTTCTTCCAGTTTTTCCTAGCACAACAACTGTACCACCAGTCATGTACTCACAGCCATGATCACCAACACCTTCTACAACAGCTTTGGCCCCTGAGTTACGGACACAAAATCTTTCTGCTGCCATCCCATTAAAATATGCCTCCCCACTTGTTGCCCCATAAAGAGCTACATTTCCAATGACAATATTTTCTTTGGGGTCAAACTTGCTTCCTTCTGGGGGATAAACAACGATTTTGCCACCCGATAAACCTTTACCAACATAATCATTGCTGTCTCCTTCAAGCTCTAATGTGATGCCAGGACAAAGAAAAGCCCCCAGACTCTGTCCTGCACTTCCACTAAGCTTGATATGAATGGTGTCTGCAGGAAGCCCTGCGAGGTGATAACGCTTGGTCACTTCGTGGCTTAGCATAGTACCAACAGCCCGGTTTACATTGCAGATTGGAGTTTCAATATATACAGGAAGACTTTTCTCTAAAGCAGCCTTGGAAAGGGCTATTAAATTGTTATCTAAAGCCAAGTCCAAACCATGATCCTGTTTCTGTATACAATATTGGGCAGCTTCAGGCCGGATATCAGCCGCAGGTCGAAGCAGTAGGGACAGATCAATATTCTTCAATTTGTCATTGTTTTTGACTAAATCATTGTCCATTTCAAGCATGTCTGAACGGCCAACCATTTCAGTAAGTGTTCTGAAACCAAGTTGAGACATGATTTCTCTCAGTTCTTCTGCCAGCATGAAAAAGAAATTTATGACATGTTCTGGTTCTCCAGCAAACTTCTCCCGAAGAATTGGATCTTGAGTGGCAATACCCACAGGGCAAGTGTTTTTGTGGCATTTTCTCATCATTATGCAGCCAAGTGTTATGAGGGGAGCAGTGCTGAAACCAAACTCCTCTGCACCAAGAAGAGCAGCTATAGCTACATCTCTTCCAGTTTTCAATTGGCCATCTGTTTGCAGCACTGTTCGGCCACGGAGGTCATTAGCCACTAAAGTTTGATGCGTCTCTGCAAGACCAAGTTCCCATGGAAGCCCAGCACTCTTGATGCCAGTCCATCTTGAGGCACCAGTCCCTCCATCATGACCGGAGATCAAGACATGATCAGCATGTCCCTTGACAACGCCGCTGGCTATAACCCCAACACCAGCTTCAGAAACCAACTTGACACTAACACGTGCCCCTGGGTTTGCATTCTGTAGGCACAATAGGGCAACACCTCAGGATCAATGAACAAAAAAGCAGAAAGTACATAATACAAATACAAGAGATTTCAATACCTTAAGATCATGAATCAACTGTGCAAGATCCTCAATTGAGTAGATATCATGATGAGGAGGAGGACTAATAAGTCCAACTCCAGCTGTGGAGTTCCTAGTGACAGCTATGTCACCAATGACCTTATGTCCAGGAAGTTCACCCCCTTCTCCAGGCTTGGCTCCCTGCAAAATACAATAAGAAGTGAATAGGTGTGTTTGACACATACACGGAAAACTTCACTGTTGACATTTATCTCACCAAATGCCAAATGCAGGTTTCAGTTAAAGAGGCAAAGACACCAATAGGTGCTTTGCAGATGCAGCATCATCTGTCCATGAACATAAATTCATAAACAAGAGAAACCTCTATTCCAACTAGAATACAGGACCCGATAGGAATGGACCAACATTTGATACAAACATGACTATGAAGGAAAATAACCATAAATGAAACATATTGTAGTGCGCATGCATGTGAAGTGTACCTGAGCCATCTTTATCTGTAGCTCGTCAGCATTTGTAAGGTAATAACTTGAGACTCCAAATCTACCACTTGCAACCTGCTTAATTGCACTTCTTTTTGGGTTCTTTGAACCATTGGGAAGAGGTTCCATCCGAGAAGGTTGCTCACCACCCTCGCCTGTTCAAAAGTAGGTACAGCTTTCATGTTACAGTAAAGAAATTCCACTACCCAAGGGCAAGACATGGTAGCCTCACAAAAGAAAGATCACTGTCAACATTCCCTTTAAGAAAAGCATACCTGTGTTAGATTTGCCTCCAATCTTGTTCATTGCCATAGCAAGAGTAGCGTGTGCCTCCAAGGAGATTGATCCATAACTCATGGCTCCAGTACAAAAACGTTTTACAATCTCACTTGCCGGTTCAACTTCTTCTAGAGGAACTTTAACCCCTCCCTCTTTGAATTTCAAAAGTCCCCTCAAATTGCATTGTCTATTTAATTCCTGCACTCGCTTAGAATATTCTTTGTAGGCAGCTACACTATTAGATTGTGCAGCCTCCTGCAGTTTTGCAATGGCAAATGGATCATTAAGGTGAATCTCACCACCCTTTCTCCAATGATAATCACCAGGATTAGGGAGTGCCACAGCTTCTGCACTCCCTGGAGCCAAGGCTCGTGATGGAAATGCAAGTCCATGCAGATTGAGTGCATCTTTGGCAAGTGCGTCAAAAGTTGCACCCTCCACTCTGCTAGGAGTTCCATTGAAACATCGCTCCATCACTTCTGATGATAGGCCAACAGCCTCAAAAATCTGAGCGCCCTTGTACGATGCCAATGTTGATATGCCCATTTTTGCAAGAACCTTCATCATGCCATAGTGACTTGCTTTGAAGTATTTCTTGACAAGCTCATCCTTGGAATGAAACTCACCGGTTGACTTGGGTGGGATTTTGCCATCAACCTGTAGTCTCCATATAGCTTCTACGGCTAAATAAGGGCAGATAGCATCAGCACCAAATCCTACCAATGTACAGAAATGGTGTACTTCTCGTGGCTCGGCAGATTCAACAATCAATGCAACTCGAGTTCGCTCAAGCCTTTTAACTAAATGATGATGGACAGCGCCAATAGCCAATAAAGAGCTCACAGCAACACGCTTCGGTGAGAAGCCTAGGAAGGTTAAGAAGAACAATTTAATGCTAAGTCGATAAAAGAGATAAGAGCCTATGTCCAGCCGAATGACAGATTTTTTTATTTTTTAAAAACAAAAAAAAAAAAGAGTATAAAGAGTAGGCTTTCTAAAAAGATTGGTACCTCTGTCAGAAAGTACAATTGCTGTATAGCCCTCCTGAATTGCATCGTGCGCTTCAGAGCAAATCCTGTCTAAGGTCTCCTCTAGACCTTTTGTACCACGGTCTCTTGAGTAGGTAATATCAAGAACCTTACTGCGCCACCCTCTGTAGTTCATCTTCTTTACAGCTTCCATCTCTTCAATGGACAAAAGAGGCCCTTTGAGTGAGAGGCGGTGACACTGTTCTTCAGTGGTCTCCGTAAGATCTCCTTCAGGTCCAACCATACATTGCATAGACGTAACAATTTTTTCCCTGATAGGGTCAATAGGAGGGTTTGTGACTTGAGCAAACATCTGCTTGAAATACTCAAATGTAAGTTTCTCTCTGTTAGACATCACTGCTAATGGAGCATCATTCCCCATTGAACCAAGAGCCTCAACACCATCTTTTGCCATTGGGAGTAGCAGCATTTCTAAGGCCTCTATAGTGTAACTGCATAATAGGTCAGTGATTACACTATTTTCTTCATGTTGTCAAAAAATTTCAAGGAAGTTTCTGTCTTGGGCAAAAGATACATACCCGAAGGCCTTTAATGGAGCCAATAAACCGTGAAGTCCCATATTTTCCATACTGTCCTCATCACTTACCGCCTATAAAATTTTAGAAGAACAGATAGATAAACAAAATGGCACTTAAAGAACAACTAATAACAACAAGTACAATTAACAGCAAAAAGGGTTAATTAATAAGAGATTCGGAGGAACTAAATTAGTATGAGACACAGTACTCACAGGCAAAACTCCTGCAATGGGTGGAGGGACCCTATAGGAATAATTTACTGACTCAACAATGTCTTTCAGCTCTATCTTCTGCTTTTTCAGCCACTGTCCATAAGGTCTTGCAAGAGAGTACTGCTTCTTCAAAGCATCATCATCTACAACAACATGGTTCTCAAAGTCCACCAGAAGCATCATTCCAGGGTTTAGTCTACCTTTTCTGGATACATCTTCAGGTGGAATATCAACTACTCCAACTTCACTTGCCATAATAACCCTACCACTGTATGTAACATAAAAGCGACCTGGACGCAGACCATTCCGATCTAACGTAGCTCCAAGATAGCGCCCATCAGTAACTGCAAAGCAAAGTGTCCCCATTAAGCAAACAGCATACTGGAAAACCTCATAAAAGATATCAGCTAATTCCTTGAAGTAAATTACATGACATAAGAGCAGGTCCATCCCATGGTTCCATGAGGGCTGAAAAATATTCATACAATGCCTTCCGGCTAGGATCCATGTTCTTGTCATTTTGCCAGGCTTCAGGAATCATCATCATAACAGCTTCTGGGAGGCTTCTACCAGCTCTAAGCAGTAGCTCAAGCACACCGTCAAAAGCTCCTGATAAATGGAGATCATAATCAAATACAGGACAATCAAGACTAATAACAGCTAGTAGGGAAATAGGTTGAGATGTTGACTGTTTCAAGGTGCAGAGAGGTAGTATAAGAACCTGAGTCAGATGAACTGGCATCAACAATGGGCAAGAGTTTTTTCATTTCTGTCTTTGAAAGGCCAAGCTCTTTGCATTTAAGAAGACCCTCACGAGCCCTCATCCTGAATAGGCAAAAGTAACGAGTCCAGAACAAAGTTTAAAACCAATGCAGATGACAAATTAACAAGAAACAACAGTAATTTGCCACAGTAAAACAACGGAATTTTATGTGAGATTCTTCCTCAGCTTCTGAGGAGGCATGCTAGCCATTTTACAGTCAATATGTTACTCCAGAACACAAAGGGGACAAGAGAAGATATTTGATGCAAAAGGAAGGAAGACATCTGCATCCTTCAGTGCCACTCGTGTAACATGGAAAAAAAATTCACTGATCAGCAACAACTACGGTCAACTCCTTATCCTCACAATTCATATCTTACAATGTGTCAATGAAGTTCCTTCTCAATTTTCACATGGAATCAAATTATCTTAAACTACCTCTGCATTCAGGAGATCAATCCTAAATGAGTTACAGTAAGTACTACATATACTTTACTATAAAATGCAATTCTGCAGGGAACTTACCAGTTCACATTGCCTCGAAGTGTGTTAATTTCACCATTATGACCCAAGACACGCATAGGCTGAGCACGATCCCAGCTAGGGAAGGTATTTGTAGAGAACCTAGAATGCACCTACACCAGAAACACCCAAAATTTTATATTTTGGAAAAATCTGATTTTCTTTTAGAATAAAAAATAGAGATGCTGAGCTATGTCTTCTGAATGCAGCGGGAATTGAGTTCAGGCACTTTGAAGATTGTTGCAGTGACAGGACACATAACCTTGAGCCCTAGTCTAACCTTGAGCACACACAAATCCCTCCACATGATTTAAGTGGAGGTTTTACTATTAACAACAGATGGCAGAGAGCAAGGCACCAAGTTTCTGAAAACATTATTTACTTCATAATGAGTTTCTTTTACCAACTCACCAAAGAGTCCAAACGGGCATCCAAATTCAAATTGTGATCAAGGGAGTGGAAGAACTTAAGAGATCATTCATACTTCAATGCCTCAGAAGTCATTCCCCAACCTTGCATCTCTTCAGTTTACTGGTTGATCCACTGCTGTTCGTTGTTGAAGTATGGAGTCAGTGTACAAATTAAAAGAGAATGGATTAAATATTTACCAGGGCCATGTAGCTCGTAAACCTTTCATTGCCCAAATCTGCAAAGTAGTATTCCTTCAACTGATTAGGCTTCAACTGACCTTTGTAAACAACAGTCCTGTATTAAAGCATATAAATTTCAAAAAATTAGTCATAGCACTGCAGCAAAGAGCAATGTATTCTAACTTCTGAGTCTCCAGAACAAACCTTGAAGAAAGAGAGCATATATAGAAATCTTTCACGCCACCATGTTGGAGGTTTAAAGCAGCTCGTATAGCTACCATTGCCACCCTCCTCAAAATATACATCTGCAGGGGGAACAGATTCAGAATGGATGAGTGGATGGTAGTTGATACAGTAAATAGTAAGTACCAATGAATATACTAAATACTTCAGTAACAGACAACTACCTGACGCTCAAAATCGACCTTTGACCTAGGAGTTGGTGTCAGAAACACTTGCTCAATGATAGGCTCAGTCTGCAATGCAGACTTGCCCAGTCCTGAATTATCTGTAGGGACTGGACGCCATCCAAGAACTGTATGCCCAAGTGACTCAGCCACCTGCCGAAGAACAAAGATTCAAAAAAGATAATCAGAACACATAAAAACATAATTGACCTGAATAAATCTGTTTTCCAGTAAAGCATCAGATAGAGCAAGAATTCACCTTAGTAAATACAATCTTGCTTTGCTCCCTTCTACTGTCAGAGGTAGGCAGGAAGAACATACCAACTGCATATTGTCCAGGTGGTGGTAGCTCAAATCCCGCCTCACTAGCTACCTGATGAAAGTACAGAAGATATAACATTCAGATTTCAGGCCTCCAAAATTACAACTTCTAATGAGAGGTGACTACAAATACTCTCGGTATAAAATTCTGCATTCTTAGTCCATTTCTGATTATCAATTAACAAAATAGCTATCAGCAACACCTTCAAAAAGAACATATAAATGAAAAGAAAATCCTTACTATTATTTTTGTCGAATTAATTTCAAATTATACTGAATTTTAAAATAAAATCTCTTTATTATCATTTTCATATATAAGAATGGCACCATTTCCTTCTCACCAACCCCCACCCACTTTTTATGATTAGCAGACTACCATGACAATTCTCCTAACATTCTCTGGTAATCCATCCACGCACGATCAACCATAAATAGTAAAGAACCAAAGAAGCAGCCATCAAATGAACAAGTCATAACAGGATTCAAGAACATCGATTAGACGAAAATAATTCACAAAGCAGTAATTCTCTGAGCAATTAAATCAAAATCACCTCCTTGTAGAAGTCATGTGGCAAACCGACAAGAATACCGGCTCCATCTCCGGTATTAGTCTCACAACCACACGCGCCTCTATGAGACATCCGCACTAACATCTCAATAGCATCAGTAACCTATTATCACCCAAAAAAACAAAAACAAATTCAGAAGCTTTCCACAGACCAAAAAACAAAAAACAGTCTTAAAAAGTTTTCTGATGTACCGTTTTCCGGCTACTTTCACCGGAAAGTTCAGCGACAAACCCAACGCCACAAGAGTCCTTATCAAATGATGGATCGTAGAGTCCAAGAGGCTTCTCCGGCACCTGAGACAATGCAGAACGCACCATGACCCTTAGCTTCGGAGCCCGACCCGGCCCGTCAGATTGCCAAACGTGCAACCTTTCCGACCCGGAAGCCCGAAGCTTGGCTCCATAAAACTTCTTCTCGAACCCGGTAGCCCTCTTCACTACCGAGCTCCTCGTCACCCTAGTTCTCCCCAGACCAACACCGACCCGACCCAAAGGCATAGCATTCAATTGATGCCCCGCAAGACTCTTAACCGGCGACGGCATAACAACGCCATTGTTCTTGGTCTGAAGTACAGAACTCGAAGCAATCGACATATTCAAAAACACCCAAGTTCAAATCTTACCAGTTTTTAAGATAGATTTTTGTATATATATATATATTATACTATTAAAGTCGAGATCTTTATGAATAAACAAAACGTATACAGGAACCAAGATTCTTAAAAACGTCAAGAAAGTCTCAGATCCGTTGTTCAAGATGACCAAATCAGTCGATTTTTCAGCAGATCACATGAAAAGATGAATAAACCAAAAGGGGTTACAGAGGCGGCGGAAGGGGGCGGTGGATATATAGAGAAAAAGGGGCAGTCCGTTGTCCTTATCCAGACGAACTTTTCAAGAAAACTGAAAAAAAAGGTTCTTTCTTTCACATAAATGGAGATGAAAATGAGGAGAAACGAAAGGGAAGATAAAAAAACAGAGAGCTTCACAGAGAGAGGAGAGGAGGGGTAGGTGGCGGAGCTCTGCACTCTTGTTCGTTTTTCGGCATTGGCGAGGTGGCTTGTGTTACGATTTTATAGATGAGATTAGACAGTAGAAGCTGTCGGGGTGTGTAGACTTGGGGGGTGGGATGAGTGGGTCCTACCTGAGTGTGTTTTTTTTTTTTTTGAAGAAAAACGTTTTTATCTTTGTTTTAAAACAAAATCTATCCATTGATTGATAAATGAGGAGTATTATGTGTATTTGTTTTATCTTAAATAATATAATCTATCTTTCCTAGTGCCATTTAAAGTAAAAAAACAAAAAAGATAAACTCTTCCTCTATCATCATTAAATAAATAATAGATATTTTTCAATTTTACCATTTACAATTTTAATCGCTAGTCTATTAATTAATATCTTTTTTATCATACATTATATGGGTATAATTTAAATAAGTTTTTATCTAATTATAGGAGAGATATAAATCGCACTAGATAAATCCAATTTTATTGTATATAATACTTTAACTTTCGATGTTATTTAATAGAGTATTTTTTTTTAAGTATAAATATGTAGACGTTTTGAAATTTATCATAAATCTATCTCTATTTTTTTAATAAATCGAAAATTTGTGAGAGAAAATCATTATTTAAACATAGTAGGAGTATTTGTTTTCACAATTTTATTTCTTTCAAATACTCCCTAAATCCGATTTTCAATTTAATTTAAATTTAATAAATAATGAATTAAGAGTGTAGAAACAAATCTATTAATGATATACTAGTATTTACAAATATTTTATTATTAAAAAAGTTATTGTATTTTTTTTTCCATCCGATGTCTGCTATTCACATTAGATTCCGATTAAATTTGAATTTGTCCCAAAAAGTCCCACATTGAGGTAAAGTGCTCCATAACAAAAGCGACTCCGTACTTAGGGGGCTCGAACCCTTATCTTGATTAAGGATGAAGAAAATACTTATCACTTCACCACAATCTTTGTTGGTAAAAATTACTGTATTATTTTCAGCTCAACACACCTACTAAAATTTGTTGGTGTCACGTGCAGAAGATGAATCTCCTATGCGGCACCCGACAACCGCTCGTGGTGGGGTCTCTCCGTCGGCCACGGTTTGCCGAGGAGGTTCACGGTGGTGATTATGATATTCTATATAGCCGCCTCTAGGCTCGGTTACAAGCCTCCAAGGTTCGGGCACGGTAAAAAATGCTTACAGGTTTTCAGTTTTTTTTTTTTTCTCTTTGTGGGACCCCCTTATTGTGCTTTCTCAGGTGAAAATTTGCTACGTGCGAGTTGATCAACCGATGTTAGAAAAGTTTCACTAGGGACTAGGGAGCAAAAAGAAATTTGCAACAAAAAAAATTATTACATCATCCTTTTCTCCTGATGTCTAACAAGAACATTTTTTTGTTTTTCATAGCTCCCAATAGAATTTTCTCTAGATCATAGCTCGGGTTTTTAATAGAATTTTTTTTAGTTTCAGAGCTCGAATTCTAAACATCTAATTAAAGATGAAGCAGTCTCATAGCTACATTATAATTCATGTTGATAATATTTTTTTACATATATATAAAGATCACAAAACTAAAAGGTTTTTGATATATTTTACATATCTGATGTTTAAAATTAAAAAATACAATTTTTATCTTTATTAAATTTTGTGTCAAGTTAAAATCAAAAAAACAAACTAAAAATGAAAAAAATATTACATTATGTATTTCATAATAAGATTAAAATTTGAGTTTCTCTAAATTGGAATTAATAATCAATCAACTTTGTAATTGGACAACTTTCTCTTATAGAGGCTCGTTGGAAGGGTTTATAGCTTTTTTGGCTTACTATAATAAGAGAATATTGAATATGATTATCAGACTTGCTAATCTACAACTAATATATATGTCGCATTATTACGACATGGAATATATTTTGTTACTCCCACTGTCCTATTATATGTGACTTCCTTTTTAGTCAGTCCCAAAGAATGTCTATATTAAATAAGAATTTAACTTTAAAATATTAATTTTACCTTTAATGAAATAATTTATAATCACACAAATTTCTATCATTCATTTTAGAATACAAGTTTTAAAAGTCTTCTGTCATTTTTTAAACTCTGTATCGAGTCAAACTGCCTCATATAAAATGGAACGGAGGGAGTAGTACATAATTGATAGTAAAAGATGACGAGTTCAATGACGAAATGAATAAACATAAATTGAGATTAGAGTGTACCAAAATAAAAATAAAAAAACAGACGCGGCCAATAGTTTACGTGACAGAGATGTGCCGGTAGTTTTATGCGTCCAAAAATTATAAACAAAACAATCATGTTCCTTTTACTACACGCTTTCTACAAAATGTCTTAATACTAAGACCACAAAGGGAAAAAAATGAAACAAGAAAAAGTCAGAAATTTAGCTTTCACATATTCCCTCCTATTTTAATAGGATTTAATATGAAATTAAAGATATTAAAAAAATATTCTGAATGAAACAATGTAAAATTAAAAATATATTAAATATATCAAAATATATTTTGATCTTAAACATATAATGTGAAAAGCTAAAACTAAAAAGTTAATAAGAACAGATTCATTTTTTTAAATGAACTAGAAAAGAAATGGGCAGAACAAATTAAAACGGAAGAAATATCATTTTGCATTTGTCTTCTAGTTCTGTGTATTTAGTTTAGGATTTTATTTTCTGTTTTATCATTTCGCATTTGTCTTCTGTTAATTATGTGGTTTATTTCTTGTGGGCTGCACATAGTATGAACTTTAAAGGCTAATTAGGCTGAGAAGATTGGATTAGTTTTTGTTTTTTTTTTTACTATTACTTAAAAACACTAAAAAAAAATACTAATCTATAAAAGCCTTGTCCTTAGTCAAACAGGCAATTATATTCACAAACAGCGTAAATATCTTAATTACGAATGTAAATTAAAATATTGGAAGTAATATAAGATTCATTAATTATAATTTTATATTGTGATTCATGATGTTTAACAAACAAATTATATTTACAAATTCAATGATTATGCTAGTGACATGATTTTGCGCACACACAAACGCCTACAACTACGTATAAATCCAATTGTATTTGACTAAATTGATCATGCGTAGGGGTAGGGATAGGGGTGACAAAATCAACTACTCTATAAAATTATGACTCGTTCAATTTTGGTGATTTTATTTGATATTATAGTCATAATAAAAAAGGAAAATTAATTATTAGGTATTCAAACAAATTATAAGAAAATAAATAAAGAATTTTAAATTGTAAGAATTGAATGGATTAGGCTATGATTCAATTTTTAGCCCAATCCATTTCAATTCAAGTAACTTTTGACGAGTCATTTCACTTGACTTGTTTAAACATATTCAAATTCAAATCAATTTACCTATTTGACACCACTAATCGTGTGTAATGATATCAAAATAATCAGGATGATGGAGTGGAAGCAATGAACAAAGAGGATTTAAAGAATTTAATTGCATTTCAAGTTTTTAAGAGGAAGGATTACTTTACTTTTCAAAGGGAAGGATATATATATATATTATTCAATAAAAAGAGAATGGCAAATGATAATATAGAATTATTTTATACTTTTTAGCGACTACTAAACCCAAAGCAATTTTCAAAAATAATAACAATTCATCAAAAATCTCTGAAATTTATTGCACCTACATAGGAACATTTTAGATGGAGGAAAATAAGATTTAAAAATACCATTTTTTCGCTCATCGCGTTGATACATATACTAATTTCATACTACATTTTCTTTGTACCATTTTCCGCGCATTGCGCCGGTACATAACTTTTATATAGAAAAAACTCCTAATTTTTGAAGAACCCCACCAAGACTAAAAGTCCATATTACGTGTCCTAATAAACTCCTTAATCAAGATGCAGACATTGATTAGCTTATTTTATTTATCAAATAAATAGTTAGTGAAATTATCTGGTTCAAAACATGAAGCTAAAAAAAGGGAAATCTGCCCCAAAAAAAGAAAAAAAAGAAAAAGAAATAGATAGAAACTAAAAGTGCTCAATAGAAGAAAAAAAATTAAAGTTAAATCTGCCAAAAATAGACACAAAATAGAAGTGAAATATTGACAGGAAGAATGTTTGAATTGAATTGTATTTTGTTAATTATCCTTACGTGTGAGGAAATGGGAACATGACTATCAACAAAAGATATATTGAGATCAATGAATTTTTTATCTTTAATTAAACATCTCAAATTTAAATCTCATTAATGAAAAAAATCTTGGTGTGGAACATTCTTCTAACAATTAATTAAACAAGAAAATGGAAAGACCTGAGGAAACAAAATGCCTTAGCAATTGAGGGAGAAAATAAAAATAAAAATATGGTCCTAATATTTCGAGTAGGATCAAAATAGTTTCTTAAAAAAACTATTGAACAATATTAATCTTTTTAATATATAAAAACAATTTAACCTAAAAACACCAAGAAAAACCCATCAATTTCAATAAACTACTACACCAAAAATAAGGGCAGTTTAGGCATTTGGTGACCTAAAGCCTCAAAATGAATCGGAGACATTAAATTTTTGAATAATAATAATAATATCTCTTTTTATTTAAAGTCTGCTCTTTAATTTTTTTAAACATTCAAAATTATTTATAGATTTCTTAAAGAAATATTTTGAGATGCAAAGTTTTTTTTCTTTTTATATGAATAAATTTGATCTTACTTTAAATAGTATTTTTTCCATTTCAATTTGTTTCTCCGACAAAAAAAATCTTGAAGTCTAATACTCCCTCCGTCCACAATTGTTTGGCAGGTATACTAAAAATAGATGTCCAAGAGTAATTGTCAATTTAAACAATCAAGAAATAATTAGTCACTTTTTTCCAATTCTGCCCTTAATGATAGTGTAGTTCAATTGAAAAGTTATGTGGACTTTTGGTATTCTTGGTATAGTAAGGTTATATTAGTCAAATTACACCTTGTATTAAATTTTCCTTGAGGGGTG
>JAJOOS010024792.1:0-21553 GCA_029582725.1 Solanum chiquidenum
ATAGTTCTACCTCTCAGTGTAATTTTTTTTTTATTCATTCTACTATTATTTTGTGCTTTCACAAATTTATTTGGTTAATTTTTTAAAATTAATTATATCTTTGTAAATAAACAAATAATATTATATAACTATTTTTAATAATATAAATAATTAATGAGATAAAAAATAATATCAAAATGTTAGAAATAGAATGAGTCCGGCAAGATTTTTTGGATTTCATATTTTTCATGAATAAAATTATTTAAGTGGAAGTATAAGATTTGGAAGAATTGTTAGAAAAGAAACTAAAGGAAAAAAAGTTTTAAAAAGTAAGAAATAGAAAAAGAAAACGTTAAAAGGTAGAGAGAGAAAGATGAGTTTGACCATTTTTCTGAAATGTATTCACTTGGCAAAATATAAATGGGCCCATACAACTTTTGTCTGCCACATTATACTTGTTCCTCATGCATGATAAAATTTTTCGTAAAACAGGGTGTGTTATTTTTGTCGTTCTATTTAAGTAGTACTACATGCTTTGTCTTTTTTTTACACGAATATTTTATATTAGACATCTTCACGGTGAAAATATATATTTTTATATTTTTCTTGCTTCTACGTTTAAATATATATGACTGAATTATTAGTAAGATAATCAATTAATGTGAGATATTTCAAAATTAAGCTTGGTATAAGATATATATCAAGTTTGGTTGACGATATAAATTAATTAGGAGATAAATTTACATTTTCAACCAAATATGGTGTAACTGCAATACCAATTAACGTAATCCTAAAATATCCTATCTTATCTCACGTATCAAATGAACCCTTGCCAATTTTTAAGATGAGAATTATATACATTCTAATTGGAAATTAATTAACAGGTTTAATTTAATTCAAATTCTAATTTATATGGATATCACAAGAATTTTGAAATAAATGTCTCTTTACAAATCAGCCGAATTATGTAGTTGATTGACAAATTTAGATTGATGGAATAATTAAAACGCCAAATGTGAAGAACAACTTTGTGAAAAATTTTATTGGTAGGAGTATTGGTGTTATAAAATGAAAAAATTATTACTATGAAATGACGAATTGTAATTTGAGAATGTCAAAGCATATGGGCATTAGCTGATGTATTATTGACTTGGTTGCTTTTGTGTATTCTTGTTTGTTTATTGAATCTATATATTTGTGATAATTGAGGTGATTATATGGCCTATTGATAATTGATTGATTGAGATACATCATCATCCCATGTTTGTCAGTATTATACAGTACACATGTATTGATATGAGATCGAGTATGAGTAAGGATCTGACACGTGGAGATAGTCTGTATTGCGACTACTCTATGATCATGAGTTGGGCATGTGGAGATCGTTCGTGGTGGGATGGTTTGATTATGTGATAGTGTGATATAGTTTGTATAGACACATGAAGACAGTTTGTGTCGGTATATGAACCTCACGAGTTCTCTATGAGTCACAAACTCTCAAAGAATTTCCAAGAAGTATCGTGTATATACATTTGAGAGCTTACTTGGTTTGATGTATATCATCTCATGGTGTTACATTGCATCTCATTATATCTTTCATTTTTACTTGATTATCTATTGAATTGATGTTTGAATATTACGTGGCTTTTGATTATTCCTATTTGATGGAAACTTGATGGTTTAATATAATGTAGACTTGTAAATTTAGAGGATGATTTTCTCAAGTGATTTTGTGACTACTTCTTCATTGTTAGTTTATGAGATATATTGTGTACTCATGGTTTTGTACTCAACCTACACGTGATGCACTCTTTTGTGGTGCAGATTCAATTTCAAGTATAAGCGCATCTCATGGAGGTTTTCGAGTCCGACCTTGGATCATCTTGAATATGTGGTGAGTTGCTTGGTTGTTTTGTGACTAACAACTTCCTCTATCTCTTTATGTATGTTGTCATTTTAATATTCAGACAGAATATTTCTTACATTCAGACTTGTATATATCGTATTGTAGAAGCTCTTATACTTATGATATCAAATCATGGATGATATTTCAACCTTTAATTTTCACATTTTATATTTGTGAAAGACTTAGTATATAAAATATTTTGCTTATCAAGTACTTTTCACATTATATATTAAATAAAATAGATAAAAATAGTGGATTGACTTACTTATCGATTGAAAGCATATATTTCATCACGAGTTATTTTTTTGGCTCATGACATTCCCCTTTTTAAATCAAGTTACACTCTTTTATACACAAAAAAATATTTAAATTCGTTGTAGTCACATTTACAATTTTTCAAGATGCCTAACATCTTCCTCAGAAAATCACTTGAATCCATACCCCTTTCTCTGGTTTTAAAATTAAAGGTCTTTCGATACCTTTCAAAAATGATTTCTTAATTCTGTAAAAAATAGGTGGCAACCTGTTTCACTAATAAGCCAAGTTATGAAACATTTCTAACGATTTTGAAATGAATCGTAACAAGTGGTTTGTAAGATTTGTAACACTAGACTTTGTTTCCTATCCTTTTATTCATGTCTTCAATTTCTAGATGAATATATTGAGATTTATTTCATGTTATAATCCTACCTTGGAAGCTCTTGTACTTGCGACAACATGCTTTGGGTAGGATTTTACTACACTTTTTGCACTTTTTATATTACAATGTTTGCTTTTGAATTTAATATAGTTTTTTTTCTTTTACTTCCACTTTTAAATGGTTGAAATGGATTTGGTAATGTATTGTTATCTCTTGTATTTAGGTTAAGAAAAAAATAGAAATAGAAAAAAGATGAAACAGACAGAAAATAATAATACGAATCCATAGAACCCACTGTGTTTCCTTAAGAAATTTAATTCCCTCAAGTACCCGAGGTTACAGATTAATTCCTCCCAAGATAAAATGGATTAACTATTAGAGAAGTAGCGGTACCTCAAACTTCACTAATTTCAGTGAACGCAAGAACAGCAACGAGAGCACACACAGACTCAGTCGATCGACAATTTTATTTTTGTAAGAAAATATATGCAAAGAGGAAAAAAATTCAGTGTTGAAAAATGGAAAAAGACTCTATTTATAGCCACTTGCAGCAAAGAACACGTATGTTCAGACAATGGTGTGAATGCATCTGTTCAGACATGTCCTTCCAGAACGTTATGTCTTTTGGAAAAATAACATCTTTTCGAAAGGAACAGGTCCCTTCAGACGACTTTACCGTTACACGCAAATTTTAAATAATTCCGTTACGCGAAATTAATTCTGTTAATTAACTAACATTCTGAATTAATTTATAAGAGAAAGGAAATCAATTAATGAGATTGACTAAATAAATTTTGCCCAAAAAAATTATCAATCAATCACATCATTTTCCAAATCCAAATCCAAAGCCGAAGCCGAGCGAGCGACGACGATGGCGTGAGGGGGCACCTTCTTCTTAACCCTTTAAGAACTAAAGGAAGTGTTTCCTAATATAAGGACAACAATTTTCCTTTCTTCTACCAATATGGGAAAAATGACTTTTCATCTTCAAAGACTTTTCATTTTCCCTCCAAATTGGTTCCCCCACTTTTTCCATTTATCTTCTTATTTCTCATTCACACCTTGCTAAAATCCAACAATCCCCCACATGAATGGGGAATGACTATTGTTAAAACATATGCATGGAAAATTTGTGTGTCTCGTAAGTAAGGGTTAATCGCTTTTGGATAAGTAGGTTTCCCTTTAAACTTTTCGTAGTGAACATATATCGGATATATTCGGTCAATCAGTAGATTTGATATCTTTGAACCGTCGAGCTTTGGTGTATACCTAGACAACATAAGTCACACAATCAACCCTTGAACTGTTTTTGGTTCTCATTATTTTGTTCGTTTCAGCCATGAACACGTCTTGGTTAATAAATGCTTAGAGAAGTGGCCTTATCATATTCTCCTTGAAGCGGCTTACACTTCATACTTACATAGGTGGTTTCTAAATGTGTTATCCCGTAGATACACTATTTGATATACCCAATATGAAAGTTAGAAACCAATAAAAAGTCCTTATGCCTTTATCCTGGTTACTGGACATTGTCTCATCATGAGAATGGATCATATAATAATTTTTGACAATGTTGAACCGTCATTTATGACTTTGTTTGATCTCATTGAACCTAGATTTTGGGATCTCCAGAGTTCTAGGTAGAGTTACCGCCACAATGACTTGTGCTCGGCCATAGTCTCATTCCCGTCGACGATCTCTCAACTCCCTCTCTAGTTAGGCCTTTTATAAGTGGATCCGACACATTATCATTTGACTTTACATAGTCAATTGCGATAATTCCACTAGAGAGTAGTTGTCTAACAGAGTTGTGTCTTCGTCGTATGTGACTAGGGTTGGGCATAAATGCCAAAATACTGAATCGAATCAAATTTTTCAGTATTTCCATTTCGATATTTCGATTTTCGGTTCGGTTTTCATAGTTTTGATATTTTGGTTCAGTTTTTGATATGTGATTTTGTATATTTCGGTATTTCAGTTTAACCAAAATATATTATATTATAATATATATTAATATTATATTAATTATTAATATTATATATGATAAGAAAAATGGAAAAATAGGTCAAGAATTCTAAATAATTTAACTTTTCAGTCGCCGCACAGTGCAGCACACAATCCAGTCCCAATTTCCATCGCCGCACATTCAGTTTTCAAAGTTCAAAGACCAAAGTTCAACTCCGTCTCCCATCGCCGGCGCCGCACGTCCCAGTCCCACTTTCCCACTTCCCGACACTGACCAGCGACGTCGAGGATTCGACTGTCGCGACCAGAATCCAGATGCAGCCGACTAGCAGCAACCGACCGGCGAGGCTGCGACCAGCAGGATTATTTTTTGTTTTCAAAATTTCTTCTTCCATTTTCTTTTTCTTTCTTTCTGATTTTCGTTTTTGTTACTAGTTAGTACGTGATTCTGAAATTAATAAACCGATCTTACAAAAACCGAACCGAAATAAGAAAAACTGAACCGAAATAATAAAAACTGAATCAAACCAAATTATTTTGGTTCGGTGTTCAGTACACTTATTACACAAACCGAAAATAAAAAAAACTAAAAAAAACCAAAACTAAACCGAATTACCGAATGCCCAGCCCTATATGTGACGAGACTTCCCGTTATACATAACGCTTCCAGCCTTTCCTATTGTAGCTTGACTATCGCAGTGTATGCATATATGGGCCATTGGTTTGGGCTAAAACAAAATATCTTCTAAAAAATTCCAGAGCCATTTAGCTTCTTCACTTGCCTTGTCTAAGGCGATGAATTCAGACTTCATTGTAGAGCGAGCTATACATGTTTGTTTGGATAATTTCCAAGATATTGCTCCTCCACCAATAGTGAAAACATATCCACTCGTGGATTTCGTTTCAATTGACCCAGTAATTCAATTTGCATCACTATATCCTTCAACAACTGCTGGATATTTGTTGTAATGCAAAACATAGTTTTGAGTGTCATCTAATTACCCCAAAACTCTCTTTATTGCCATCCAATGATTTTGATTGGGATTACTTGTGTATCGACTCAATTTACTTATAGCGCAAGCTATGTCTGGTCGTGTATAATTCATGACATACATCAAACTTACCAATATTCTAGCATAATCCAATTGAGACTGACTTTCACCTTTATTCTTAGCAATATTAAGGTTTACATCAATTGACGTCTTTGCCCTTCTGAAATTCAAGTACTTGAACTTTTCAAGTATCTTTCGAATGTAATGAGATTGAGACAATGTTATAACGTTAGGAGTTTTATGAATCTTAATTTCCAATATCAAATCGGCAACTCCTAGATCTTTCATATCAAACTTACTATCGAGCATACGTTTAGTAGCTTTTACATTAGCATTTTCCTTGCTCATTATCAACATGTCATCCACATATAGGCATACAATGACTTCCTGATTTGGAATGTCTTTAATGTAGACACATTTATCACATTCATTGATCTTAAATCCATTTGTCAACATGGTTTGATCAAACTTTGCATGCCATTGTTTCGGTGCTTGTTTTAGTCCATAAAGTGACTTAACAAGTTTGCATACTTTTATTTCTTTATCGGGAACTACGAAACCCTCAGGTTGTAAATCTCTTCTTCCATCTCTCCATTTAAGAAAACGGTTTTCACATCCATTTGATGGATTTCAAGACCGTATACTACAATTAGGGCAATTAACATTTGAATTGATGTAATTCTAGTCACTAGCGAGTATGTGTCAAAATAATCAAGACCTTCTTTCTGTCTAAAGCCTTTGACAACAAGTCTTGTTTTATATTTGTCAATAGTTCCATCATATTTCATCTTCCTTTTGAAAATCCATTTCGAACCCAAGGGTTTGTTTCCTAGAGGAAGATCAACCAACTCCCAAGTATGATTGCTTAAGATTGATTCAATCTCACTATTAACAGA
Source organism: Solanum chiquidenum (assembly GCA_029582725.1). NCBI lineage: Eukaryota > Viridiplantae > Streptophyta > Magnoliopsida > Solanales > Solanaceae > Solanum > Solanum chiquidenum. The sequence continues at coordinate 6,439 of JAJOOS010024792.1, forward strand.
CTCCTTCCAAAGGGCTGAGTCGCTAGACAACATAGCTTCCTTGAACGTTTGAGGCTCACTTTCAAGAAGAATGTTACAAAGTCATATCCAAATGAATTAGCTGTCTGTTGATGTTTACTGCGCCTTGGACTCTCTTCATTAGGTACATTTTCTTTTGGTTCTTCTTGAGGTCGTTTAGACCCCCCACTAGATGACTCAAGCTAGTTTTATATAGGTAGATATGTTCAAAGAATTCAGCGTTATCTGATTCCATTTCCGTATTGTCATGAATATCCGAATGTTCAGACTTATGAATCAACAATCGACATGCCTTACTATTTGTGGCATATCCAAAGAATACACAATCCACAGTCTTAGGTCCTATTTTTACCATCTTAGGTATAGGAACCTAGACTTTGGCGAGACACCCTCACACTTTGAAATATTTTAAGTTGGGTTTTCTACCTTTCCATTTCTCATATGGAATAACGTGTGTCTTGGTGTGAGGTACTCTATTGAGTATTCAATTTGCTGTAAGGATAGTTTATCCCCACAAGTTTTGTGGTAAACCTAAACTTATAAGTAAGGCATTTATCATTTCCTTTAAAGTTCAGTTTTTCCTTTCTACAATTCCATTAGATTGAGGAGAGTAAGGAGCAGTAGTTTGATGAATGATTCCATTTTTCAAACATATTTCTGCAAATGGAGATTCATATTCTCCACCTCTATCACTTCTGATCATTTTGATCTTTTTATCCAACTGATTTTCAACTTCAGTTTTATATTGCCTAAATGCATCTATTGCTTCATCCTTACCATTTAGCAAATAGATATAACCGTATCTAGTGCAATCATCAATAAAAGTTATGAAATACTTTTTTCCATCACGTGATGATATTGACTTCATGTCACAAATGTTAGTGTGAATTAGTTCTAAGAGGTATGAATTCCTTTCAATAGATTTATAAGGATGCTTAGCATACTTAGATTCAACACAAACGTGACATTTTGATTTATTGCACTCAAATTTAGGCAAAATATTTAAGTTAATCAGTTTTTGCAAGGTTTTGTTATTGATGTGTCCCAAACATTCATGCCATAAACATTTAGACTCAAGCAAGTAAGAAGAAGCAGAATCTTTATTCATATCAACTTCAATTACATTGAGTTTGAAGAGGCTCTCAGAGAGGTAACATTTTCCTACATACATCTCATTCTTACTTACTACAACTTTATAAAAAAAATACACATTTGAATCCATTCTTGGTAAGAACTGGTATAGAAACTAAGTTCTTTCACAATTCCGGAACATACAAGACCCAGTTCAAAGTCACCACATTACCCGAGGTCATCTTTAAGTGGACCTTGCCAGTTTCTTCAACCTTTGCAGCAGCGGAGTTCACCATATATAACTTCTCGTCTGCTGGTGCTGGAGTATATGATCCAAATAATTATTTGTTGGCACAAACAGAGCATGAGGCACTAGAATCTATCCACCATTCGCTTGGATTTCCAATCAAGTTGCATTCTGAAAGTATTGCACAAAGATCGTCCATCTCTTCTTTGGATTCAGCCAAATTTGCTTGATCCTTCTTTTGTCCTTCTTGGAACCCTGACATTCATTAGCCCTATGACCACGTTTGCCACAATTGAAACAATGTCCATTGAATTTCTTCTTAGGAGGATTGCACTTTGGACCAAATGTTTTCTTTCTTTTCTTTGATTTTTAGGGGTTTTCTTCAATAACGTTTACTCCAGATATTGCTGAATTACCACATGACCTCTTTTATACAGCCTTGCTATCCTCTTTGATTCTCAACCTTACCATGAGATCTTCAACAGTCATCTCCTTGTGTTTATGTTTCAAGTAGTTTTTGAAGTCCTTCCACAATGAAGGTAACTTCTCAATAATGGCCGACACTTGAAAAACATCATTCACAATCAATCCTACATTGAAGATTATGTGAGTATTAAGAATTGACTTGATATGTTCAACATAGACATTAAATGAATTTATACCTTCAGCAAGGAGATCATGGATTATGACCTGCAGTTCTTGAACTTGGGTGACAACGGTCTTACTGTCTATCATCTTATAGTCCAAAAACTTTGCCACAATGAACTTCTTCATTTCGGCATCCTCTGTTTTGTACTTTTTTTCTACAGCATCCCAGAGTTCTTTTGAGGTCCTAAAACTACTGTACATATTATACAGATCATCTTGTAGGTCACTCAGAATATAGTTTTTACACAAAAAATCTGAAATGCTTCTGTCACCAAAAATCGTTCTTCGACCGGAGTTTCATCCGACAAAACATGAACGTTCTCACTAATGAACCTCTGCAGACTCAACGTAGTTAGATAAAAGAACATTTTATGCTGTCATCTCTTGAAGTCAACTCCAAAAAACTTTGCAGGTTTCTCAATCGGTGCAAGGGCAGCAGTTGAACGATTGTGTGCAACCGATGTTGTTGCAGCACTCACTATTCCAACATTTACTTGACTTGAATTTGTCATTTTTCTGTCACAAATGGCAGACAATTTAGTATGTGAAATACTAACTGTAAAGAGTAAATCCTTACACAGCCTGTGTTTTATTTAACGATAAAGTTTTTATGTTCTTTTAATCGTTAATTGAATGAATTTTAAAATTCAAACATAGTAGAAAACCATAAAGGTTTTAATCTCCAGAAACCTCAAATACAGAAATCAAATTAAAATTTCTTAAGCTTGTTATCCCTTGTATTCAGGTTAGGAAAAAAACAGAAACAAAAAAAAGATGAAACATACAGAAAATAATTATTCGAGTCTACAGAACCCACTGTGTTTCCTTAAGAAATTTAATCCCCTCAAGTACCCGAGGTTACAAATTAATTCCTCCCAAGATAAAACGGATTAACTATTAGAGAAGTGGCGGTACCTCAAACTTCACTAATTTCAGCGAACGCAAGAACATCAACGAGAGCACACGCGGACTCAGTCGATCGACAATTTTGTTTTTGTAAGAAAATGTATGCAGAGAGGAAAATTTTCAGTGTTGAAAAACATAAAAAAAAAAAACTCTCTATTCAGAACCACTTGTAGCAAGGAACACGTATGTTCAGAGAATGGTGTGAACGCATCTGTTCAGACATGTCTTTACAGAACGTTGTGTCTTTTGGGAAAAATAACGTCTTTTCGAAAGGAACAAGTCCCTTCAGACGACTTTACCGTTACGAGCAAATTTCAAATAATTATGTTACATGAAATTAATTCTAATTCTATTGATTAACTAGCATTCTGAATTAATTTATAAGAGAAAGGTTTGTCCAAAAATACTATCAATCAATTGTCAAATCCGAAGCCGAGGCCGAGGCCGAGTGAGTGACGACGGTGGCGCGAGGGGACACCTTCTTCTTAACCCTTTAAGAACTAAAGGAAGTGTTTCCTAATATAATGACAATAATTTTCCTTTCTTCTACCAATATGGGAGAAATGACTTTTCATCTTCAAAGACTTTTCATTTGAGATGACTTTTCATTTTACCTCCAAATTGGTTCCCCCATTTTTTCCATTTTCTCTTCTTATTTCTCATTCACACCTTACTAAAACCCAACATGTATTTGATTCGCCTATATATCATATCATATCATCATATATCATATTATATTAAAAGTGAGAAGCTCATAACTTAAAAGTTGAATTACGATTTTACCCCCACACTAAATTAAAATATAATTAAATATTTAATTAACCAGTAAATTTAATGAAATAATCATATTTTATTTACTGAATTAGAAGTCTAGCAATTGCATTTTAATTTCGTAGTTATGGCATTATAATTTTCGTTAGTTATTACTGATTAAATTCATTTAATTAATTTCATACATGGAGCATATCCATCTAACATGGACTTTTGGACTTCTGATAATGTGCAACTTCTTTTCCTCATTTCATTTCTCCATTCAATTTCCTTTAATTTAGTTTTTTCTCTCTATTTAATTCTTTAGTTATTGTTATAAATTCATTGAATGGATGGATTGCCTATTGAGTTAATACATGAACTACCTATTCATATTTCGTAGGTTCTATGAATCTTTTTTGGATAAGAATGTATCTATTTATTATGACACTAAATATGGTGACTTTTAAAGTGACTCCTCAACCTACAAATAGGGTCTTTCACCATTGTTAAGATGAGACTTGAGGATACTTAAATAAGATGATTTCTACATTTTACTCCTCATAATTAGGAGTCTTTCTCCATTATCCTATTTGTCATTTGTGTGCTTCAAATACACTTTCCACATAGGTATATATACTTTTGGATATATTTTGTTCACAACTTTCATTTGTGTCTTCATTTTAGTCTAAATTTGTGTTCATCAATAGATTAGATGAATGTGTTTTTCTGTTTGTTATTTTGATTGTTTTCATGATCAGGTTGGATCATTTCATTTTGGGATGATATCCAACACATTAAGAGGGTGATACACAATTTTGAAGTTACTACCATTCAACATACTCCAGTTTAAGTTTAATTTTTTCTGGACATTGACTAGCTTCTCCAACTGTTAGCTCAACCTTGAAGGCTTCCAAATTGCCAAAACAACATGGGATACGTTATTTTCTGAAAGGGTACAGATTTTAAATGGAACGGTGCGAGAAAAACTATAAAGTTTAGCCAATATAGAGTAGGACTGTTACGTTGTACTCCCTCTGTCCACTTTTATTTGTCATGTTGCGCTTTTCGAAAGTCAATTTGACTAATTTTCAAAGTTAAATTAGATTATATTAATTCGATATTTTAAACAAAAAAAAATAGATATTCAAAAACTATATGAAAAGTACTATAAATTGCAATTTTTTGCATATCAATATGATGAAAAAATACATCTTAAAATGTTAGTCAAAGTTCTTATAGTTTAACTCTAAAAATAGAAACCATGACAAACAATAGTGGACGGAGGGAGTATCATAACTTTAGCAAGAGTTACAAAGAGTAGGATTGTTTCATGTTGTGTAATAAGCTTATAGTTATAGTGACATATTTGATAATCATTTTTCGACAAATGAAATTTCTGTCAATTTTATTCAACTAAAAATTATATTTATCATCTGTTAGCTTATTATATTTGTTGATGGGCTTCTAGAATACCAAAAGTCTTTCAAATTATCAATAACTATAACAGTTACATGCATCGGTAAACTATCTTACTATTAAGTGATGCTTAGACTTGGACTTTAGTCTTCTTCTCAATCTTGATTGTAATTTTGTCTTTATATTATTTGTTGCACATTAACCTCCAATTTAATTATGATTTATATTACTTAATATGGGATGTACGTGCACTGCACGTGTCGAGAACTCGTGGGGTTTAACAAGTGTCAACATGACTTAAAATTTTTGGATTGTGGCACTTTAGTTTTTGGATTTGAAAGGTTCCGTTACCAATAGGAGCTTCTGAAGAGTTCATTGGAGCGGAATATGGGTGAAGGGATGACATGTTAGAAGGTATCACTTTTTGTCTTTTATGTCTTTGTTTTTAAAAAAATTCCTAATTTGTTTTAAATTTTATCCCAACTTCTTCTTCTTCTTTTTTAAATGGGGAGATGATTATAATATGGGGAATCGAACCCTCACCAACAAGGTGAAAGTTTAGGTAGATGATTTCTTTCAAGTTATCTTTAGTTGATTTAAATGTTTTCCTTATTTGATTGAAGTGATGTTATTACTCGCTTAATTTGTTTTAAATTTTGCCATTACTTGTTTAAGTTGTGGTGTATCCTTATTTAACTTAAATTGTGGCTTAACTCGACTTATTTGACTTAAATACTATCCTAACTTGACTTAAATTTTATCCTTACTTGTTTTGGATTCTATCTCCATTTGACTTAAATTCTATGATTTAAGGTATGCCCTTAATTGACTTAAAATATTGTCCTAACTTGACTTGATTTTTTTGTTATTTGTTTTGGATTCTTCTTTCATTTGGCTTAATTTTTGTCCTCAATTGATTTTCAATTAGGTTATGTCCTTCGTTGGCTTAAATACGTCGTTATTTGACTTACATTTTGTCCTTACTTTCATAACTTAACTTAAATTCTATCCTTACTTGTTTAGATTTTGTCCTCATTCGACATAATTTCTATCAATATTTGCAGGGATTAGTTGAAGCCATTAAAGATGTGCTTCTAGAGGCAAAAGTAGGTTTTGTGTCAGGCATGTTGAGTCAGGAGTGGATCATAGATACTGGAGCTACATATGACATCAGACTTAAAAGTTGTTAAAACAATGACTCTATAACTAAAAATGAGGTTCCTAGGAAAATATACTTGAAGAAACCTTACCTTTATAAAAGAACCAAGTTCTTATTAATTTGTTTAGATAGAGAAAAACAACACAATAAAATAATAATTTTATCGTGGAAACATTTCTTGCTCCAGGAAGGGAAAAATCATACTACACTTTTATTATCTAAGATTACAATTCAATAAGAGACTAACTCTAGTACCTTTACTCTTCAACGATTAACTATAAACGAAGATTTTAACTCTTCAAGAGACCAAACTGACTTCTTGTTACAATTCTCTCAGAAACTCTCTCACACACTAGGGACACTAATTCCTAAGCACTGATTCTGGAACGAACTAATGCAAACTAACTCTTGAAAGAAAACCTAATTCTAGTTCTTCTCTCTTCTCGCCTTTTTGTCTCTCAAGTCTTTTGCTGAAAATTCTCTTGATTTGTAATTGCAAAATTTCAATTTTTCTTTCTTTGACTTCATCCTTTTATAGAAGTTGATTAAAGCCTTAGTCGACTTAGGAAAGGAATTAGTTTTTCCTAGAAAAAATATTTTTTTCCTTATAGGACTCATTTGTCTCATTCCCTTTCCGTATAGAAATCATCTGCCTTTATTCTTCTCCTTATTTGGCTTGGACTGTTGTTTTAAATATGTTTCCTATTGCGTATGTATTTGTGTGATTTTTTCCCGCTCTTTTTATTTTATGTCTGATACATGCTTGTGAATCTGGTTCATGTTGTCATCAGTACTTTCCTAATGGTGATATGTCACTGGTTACACACATAGGCACACGTATAATTTCACAGAAAAGTGACATTTCTAATGTATTTTATGTCCCTCAATTCAGTTATAATTTGTAGTAGTATTTGTTTTTGAACAGGCCAAGAAGTTATAATTTTTTTTCCTGACTTGTGCATTTTTCTGGATCTCTTAACTGGGAAGGTGAAGGAGATTGATAAAAAAGAGGATGAGCTCTATCTCTTGCTCAATCATTATTTAGGTATTACTGTCATACTCACAAAGGAACTGATCAAAGTTCATAATGAATATTTGAAGTTCAAGCTAGGAGTTCTTGACATGTTCGTACCACGTGCTTAGTCCTAAGAGCTGAACATTAAAAGTAGAAGGACTGTCTATCAAAGCTTCAAGCCAGAAAATCAAGACTTGCAAGTTAGAGGGAGGTGTTAAATAACAAAGATGGATCAATCACTTCACATAAGTTAGTTAGCTGGTTAACCGGTTAGTTAAAGTTAGCTAAGAATAATAGAGAAACAAAGTGCTCCTTCGTCTCAATTTGAGCGTCTTACTTTGCTTTTTGATTGTCCCAAGAGTGTTTATTTCTGTTTTTAGTAAAATTTTCAGTTCCAACATTCTACATGATAAGCTTAAGACCGCTAGATCTTAAGGACTACACACATTTTTAATTACCACAAGATTCAAAAGTTTCCATTATTCGTGTTCAGTCAAACAAAGACACTTAAATTGGAACAGACAGAGTAGTAATTACTTTATGCAAACTCAAGTAGAAGTAGAAAATAACACATTGACCTATAGTTCTTTATAATGAGGAGCTCAACTTAAACAGAAATTTGTGCTACTCCTGACAATATACAATACGATGCAAGAGAAACAAAGTACAGTGCTAGAGTGACAACAAATCACAAACCTTTCCTAGCACCGAAAGAGATAGACTAGAAACGACATATATTATGTCAATGACACCAAAGGGATCGATCTTTAACTCAAACGATTATATATTAGGAGTTCCATCTATAGGTGTTGGTGCTGATTCAATTTTTTTACCTCTTTCACTTCTACTATTACCAGCAAATTTCATGCTTGCTTGGTGAAAACCATTCTCTTTTTCCTTTAAATTCCACTCTTTCATGTAGTAGTCTTCCTCTGTCAAGCCTTTAGATGAGGGACCATAAAACATTCCACCCCATTGTGGAAAGTATATAAACAAAATAGGGATAGTGCAACATATTATCATGATACCCATGTAAGTAATTCCTGTTTCTGTTGAATATTTTGATCCTCTAAAGAAAATTACTTGTGTTAGTACTGCTCCAACGTTTCCACCTCCTCCTGTCATCCCCGAAATTATGCCCAGTGATCTATTAGGCAAAAAAAAGACGAGGATTAGTTTCTAAACGAGTGACAAGTTGTATGATCTTTATAAGGATTTAAGTTATACATACTGACATTACAAGTAATCTTTATACAATCAATGTAAGTTGATCCGACGTAGTAGCTAGGTTCTTGAATTATTGTCAAGTAACTAATTCTGTGACAATGGAACCAAGTAAAAGAGAACCGCCCTCAGGTCAGCCTCAAGCAATGACACAAAGGTTAAGGGATTGAACCAGCTACCTCCACGAGGTAGTGGTAAGGTCTGTGTACGTTCTACCTTCCCCAGACCCCACCTAGTGAGATTTCACTATAGGTATATTGTTGTTGTTGCTGTTGTAATTATATTATCTTTAGTAACTTGTGGATGAGAACCGACCATTTGATCTACCCACCCCCTTCACCCAAAGGAAAGCTCTGAGAGCGGTCCCTTTAAAAGATATTATTCTTAAGCCAACCTCGAGGCAAGGACACAAAGGTTAAGGAGGTCGGTCCTGTACTGGACCAACCCCTTTGTTAGGGTTAGATAAAATTAATTAACCAGATAGAAGAATACAACATACCTTCTCGAAACAAATGGAACAACCCCAAAAGTTAGCCCACAAGCAGCTTGACAAAAAACCGAAAACACAAGCATCACAGCAATAGAACCACTCAAAGATTCTACTTTCCCTAATAGAACACAAAGCAACCCTCCTATTGTCTGCACAATCCATAGTACCCAAAGTCTTCCCCTCATACCAAACCTCTTCGCGACGATATCAGACAACATCCCTCCTCCAGGCCTGGAAAACAAGTTTGCTAAACCAAAACTAGCTGCAATCATCCCAGCTGTATGAAGATTCACATTAAACCTATCGAAAAAATACTGCGCAATTATATTATCCACAGTAAGTTCAACACCAAAACAATAACCATAAGTCAATGCCAAAATCCACCCTCGATAATTTGTAACTGCGTGATACAACACATCCAACATGTTATCCTTATGCTTTTCACCAGATTTATGAAGTTTCGCGTAATCTCCATCGGGCATATCTTGTCCTAAAAAGAAAACAGCATACGCAGTCAAAGCCTGAAACAGAGCAGGTATAAAAAACGCAATTCTCCAAGCTGTAAACTGATTTGCACCAATTTTATGTATAAGCGAAAACACTAAAGGCATAATTAACTGTGTAGCTCCGCCACCAAGATTCCCCCATCCTCCGGCTATACCATTTGCAGTGCCAACTACGTTAGCAGAGAACATCGAACTCATCCAAAATTGAGTCGATACAAAAGTAGCTAACGAAAACCCCGTGAAGAAACGAACGAGAAGGAAAGATAATGCTGAATTTGTGATTGAAGTTAAGAAAACTGCTGGTGCAGTTATGAGAATAAGTGCAGATGAAGCGAGTCTTGGACCGAATAAATCACAAGCTGTTCCCATTGCAATTCTTGCAAAAACTGCACCGGAAACAGCTGCAATTCCGGCATTTCCAATGTCAGTCGATGTGAGATCAAGATTGTCACGGATAATAGGAAGAAGGGGTGGAGCAGCAAATGTGGAAACAAAACAAGAAAAGAATGAAATCCAAGAAAGATGAAATGATCTCATGTGAGGTGATGAAACAGAGTATATTCTGAATTCAGTGGCTTTATGTTCAGAATCAACTGGTAGAGCGAAATTTTTGTTAACAGATTTAGATTCCAAATCCATGTTTTCCATAGTAGCTGGAATAGTGAAAAATTTAAAGAAATGAAAAACTTCAAGAAAAGTAAGAAGAAACAACTCTTGATATTGTGCTGATAAGTATGCATTCAATAGGACCCTTTTCTGGCATGTATAGTACCAAAGTATGAGGGGGTGTTTGGTGTGATGAAATTTTTACTTTCATGTAGTTTGACTGCCCACCAAGTTTAAGGAAGAAAAAATAATTTTTGAAATATATGGTTTAAAATAAGTGTTAATGTTTGTGCAACTATATATTATTTTATTAAGGATAAAATCGATGTTTTAAAGTTAAATTGTTACTTCTTCCGTCTCATTTTATTTGACATCATTTGACTAGATACGATGTTTAAGAAAAAAAAAAACTTTTGAAACTTGTGGGCTAAAACAATTCTTAGATGTTTGTGTGGTTGTAAATCATTTTATTAAAGATAAAAATTAATTTTAAAATTAAATTATTTTTAGTTATAATAAGCTGACATTTTTTTTAGAACAGACTAAAAAGAAAAAAAAGTGTAAAATGGGTGAGAGGAAGTACTAAATATTGAAATATATTGTTTTCTTGGGACGAACCAAAAAGAGAAATTTGTTATATAATTTGTGTTTTTGATTGTTCAAAAGAATTTATATGAGAAAATATTTTCCACCGAAAAGGTAAAAGGAAAATGACTTCTATCACCTTTGAGTGAAAAATTATTTTCATATGGTTGCATCAACTCCTAGTCAACACTTGCGATATTATTATCGATCTTTAGTGCTTTCAACCAAATATAGAAAAACATTTTAAAGAAATTACTTGTTAGAAAATACGTGTTTTTTATCTATAAAAATAACTTCCACCATACTAAACACGTCGTAAAAATATAAATTTGATACTTTAAGTTTGATTTCAATATGTTGTGGCATGAATCATGATTAATTGATAATTATAATTTATTCAACTTCAACTTATATATACTCATATAATAGAGAATTATAACTTCATTTATTTAAGAAATATCTCAATTATATCTTACTAACACCTTAAACATGTAAAAATATTTTTTTTAAAAGTACAAGCAATTTCATTTGTTAATCAAAGTTCCAATATTTAAACAATTAGCTTTATACTAATACTCTATTTATGTATTTGTTAATGTTATATAATAATATATATGAATTGTATATAAAATTATGTACTTCGATATGCTATTCCTATTTTGATAAAATAAATTGTTATCGAATGCCAAAAAAAATGCATACGAAATATCATATGCCGAATTGTGATATTGAAAAATTAGATTTTGATATAGTAATTCAGTATTCACGAAAAGAAACTCAGTGTTATTTATGAGAAAGAAAAAAAATTTGTTCATCCTATATTAGTTGTCCACTTTGTCATGTACATGTTTCTTAAGAAATCATAATAAGAAAGATAGTTTTACTAATTTATCCTTTAAGATTTTATTTTCTTGAAAACTTTGCAAACTTATTTATACTTTTATAAGAATTTTTTTTTGTAAACTTTACAAACCTATTTACACTTTTAAAAATCATTAATCATAAGGATAAAATGAGAAAAATTCAATCTTATTTTGATTTTGTAAATTCACAAGTAATTTGAGATAACTATTCTTAATTACGTGGACTACTAACGTAGGAAGAAGAGAGTATTAGGATCTGTTACTCTCATAGTTCACTTTTACTTGTCCATTTTTTTTTTAAAAAAAATTACTTTTATTTGTCATTTCAACATATCAAAAAAAGATTTAACTGTTTTTCATACTTTATTTTCAACATTAATTACTTATTTTTTAAAACAATTCTTTCACTTCACTTTGTAACAAAATATCGATTAATAGAAATAATGAGATATATAGTCATATTAATTATTATTTTTTAAATAAATATGTCAAATTCAAATATGATAAAAATAAAGTAAAAGTGAAATGAGGGAGCGTATATTATCAGTCTACTTTGTGATATTTAATGCCTAATTGTCATGTAGTTGAATTTTCCTACATGAAAGACAGAGACTTGAGAGTTGAGAGCATCAATTGGTTCATTCCATTGACTTTGGAAATGGGAAAGCTTTACAATGAATCCAAGGGAATATGCATTTTTTGACTTGGTAAGAGATCCCCCTTTGATTTTTCTAGTACAAATTGCATATGACCATTTCGTCCTCATTGATATTTTTGCTTTACTCCTCTTATTTATTTTAGGGGAAATAGTTTAATGAAAATTTGTATTTATACGAGTCTGTATTTATTGAATTATTCTACTGAATCATTTACCAGCTGAATCTTGAACTCAGTAAAACATAATATATCAGATTTATCTTATTATTGATCATGCTTATGTGCATTAAGATGATTGAATTGACAAAAGTGTATGATTACACGCGTGTTAAGACTTAAGGCGAGTGAATACCATATTTAAATTTAAATAATATTAAAATTATAAAAGAAAAAAAATTAAAAAAATCCACCCACTCCACCTACTTTTTCAGACATGCCCTGTTCAACCCTTTTTTTCTTGGGAAAAAGGATAAATATACCCCTAAACTATCATAAATGGTATGCAGATACCCTATGTCATACTTTTGGGACATTGGCGCCCCTGTCATCTATAAACTAGAGCATATATGTCCTTCACTCTAACGAAAGACTAAATAGGGACACGTGGTGCAATCTTATCCGTCGATCCAATATTTAATAAATGTCGGTCGGTGGATAAGATTATGACACGTGTATATCCGTTAGTATAAAGGGTATATATGCTCTAGTTTTTGGACAACAGGGGCACCAATGTCCCTAAAGTATGACGGAGGATATTTGCATACCATTTACTAGGGGTGTGTACAAAACCGAACCGAAAAATGAATCAAATCGGAAAAAAAACTCGACTAGTGGTTTGGTTTGACTTGGTTTGGTATTGAAAAAAAAACCCGACTATATTTGGGTTGTTTGGTTTTAACTAAAAAAACCCAACTCGAGACCAAACCAACTCTACACTATATATGTAATTTTAAAATTTTATTTTATACATAAAAATATTTACTTTGATATAATTTTAAAATATTTCCTATACTATTTCATAGTTTTTATCTTTTAACATATTATTTCAAGTTTAAAACTTAGAATTCAGAATGGTCCAATAAAGATTATAGTTCATAGATGTTGATAATTATAATAAAACTTAAATCTAAATCAAATTAATACTAATGCAAAAAAAAAAAAAAAATTCAACACTAAGAATGACAATAATATTAAATATTTGTTTTTTAGTTTTACATTGGTTTAGACAATTAAAATACATAATCTAATTTTAATTTTTCTTAAATATTTAGTAATGTAACAAATACTCATTAAACTTATTTTAGCATGATTTAGTACTTTTAAATTATGATCATTTTCAATTTTCATTATGACTTTGCAATATTTATTTTATATGATGAATTTTTATTATTTTTTATTGAATATTTTAGTGTCATCAGTACTCATCTCATATTTTGTGTTATTTTCTTAAGAAACACCTTAGTTAATTGTATTTTGGTTGGACTAAAGAAATATTTGGAGCACAAGTTAATTATATGTTTGTATGCAAACTTTACCGAAAAATCCAAAAATCTGAAAAATAAATCCGAGGTTTATTAGTTTGATTTGATTTATAAATTTAAAAATTCGACACAATGGTTTGGTTTGGTATTTGAGAAACCCGAACCAACCCGAGGTTGAAAAACGCGAAAAAAATCTGAATTTTATTAGTTTGGTTTATAAATTTAAAATTTTTACACAAATGGTTTGGTTTGATATTTGAAAAACGTTAACCAACCCGGTCATGTACACCCCTACCATTTACGATAGTTTAGGGATATATTTGTCCTTTTTGCCCTTTTTTCTTTCTTCTCCACACCCAATTGTCATCTTCTTTGGCGGCGGCTTTCTCCGGTGGATTTTGGCCATTTCACTGTGGGAACGGGGAGAAGATGTGTGGTCACTGTGGAGTCCCAAATTTTACTTTAAAAAATAAATTAAAATTTTATTATTTTTACCTTTTATTTAATAATTTTAAAAAATAATTAATGAAGATAAGATATTATAACTTGTCATTAATTTATATGACATGAATTTGACATGTCATCTATTTGAGGACGAGTGAACTACACACATGATAGGAGGAGTTCAAGAATCTTTTTTTGATTGAGTTTAAGATTTTAATTAATAAATAATTAAATAAAAGAATTCATAATACAAATTCGTACAAATATAATGATTCATTAGACTATTTTGTCTTCATTCTATTTAGAGGAAAGCATCTTGAAAAAGGCCGAATAAGTCGAGTTCATACTCTAATTAATTGGACGGTCTATTTTATATATATATATATATATATATATATATATTAAAAGTGATTTTGCTTTTGCTTATTAAAATTAAATTAGTATCCAACTATATTTTATCCACTCTGTTATAACTCATACTCGATCCTACCTCATTCAAAAGGAAGAATCCTAATTTTCAATGTTTAAATATTTTATTTCAGTTTTTTTTTTGTTTTTTTTGAAATGTTTTGTATGAATTTTGTCTTTGATTAGCTTGCTTTGTTTTTTGGTAATCAAGTTGATACTATGGCTAAAATAAGCTTGACTAGACTTTGTAATAAAGTGAAGTATAATGAATTGGAAGAAATGTGATGCAAATATGATTTTATTTTGTTTTTGTTGACTGCTTGAAATCCGAGAATTCTACTAGATGTGTTGATTTGGAACAGTAAAAGACTGATTTATTTTCTTATTTTTATTCATTTTAAAGTGTTATATTATGTAACTTTTTGGCTTTAAAAGGATGAATATATTGATCAAGATTCAAATTTATGATTCCTAAACTGTTGGAGAGAATTGATGACCTTGAAGAAAGAGTTGAAGTTTCTAAAAAAATTAATGATAAGCCTAGTAGGTCAAACAATTCTATGGATATAAACAATTAAAAACTACTCCCTCTGTCCAACAATAGTTGTCTACTATTGA
>JAJOOS010024793.1:0-16506 GCA_029582725.1 Solanum chiquidenum
TCATTTTAATTATGATTTAGCTTTCGCATCAGTTTATTATCTTTAGTATGCTCATGATCATGCCAGCAGGGTTAGCTTGGGATCACTTGTGGTCCTAGGTCCCGTGTCCGCGTCTCGGGGGTAGTCTCGGGGCGTGACACTCACAATCCTGTGTTTCATGGAAGAACTAAGCACTTCAAAATCAAGTACTTTTTCTTGATAGAAGTGCAAAAAGATGGAGATATAACTCTTGTCTACTGCAAGACGGAAGAACAATTGGCTGATATATTCACTAAGCCTTTACCAGTCAGCAAGTTTCAGCTTCTCAGACAGAAAATTGGAGTTTGCAGTTTCCAAAGCAAGGAGGAGTGTTAGGAATTTGCTTTTTCAACTGCAGTTAATTTTACTTTTACTGCTTTATATTAGATAAGAGTTAGTCAATTAGTTGTTAGCCATCTATTCCTATTATTTAGGAGTAAGTTAGTGAGTTAGGAGTATGCTAGTCGTGGTTTACTGCTTTCTGTTTTTTATTCCAGTCTTAAAAATGTAATTTGAAGACATCAATAAAATGTTCTTCTACCAATATTCTTCTTGACTTCTTTGCTTTCTAATAACTCATACTTCTAAAATTTACCAACAATTTGTCTACAATGGTATGACTGCTAGCACGGTGATTGTTGATTTGGTGTAGATCCAAAAAAAGACAAGACAAGAATTTCCAAAGAAATCTCCAGCGTTTGGATTATACGCTAGCTTAAATAATTGTCCGTATTTTTTATGTGGTCAATACAGGTTGTGTTTATTAATTTTCTTTTACAATACGTGTATTTTCAGTGTTCTGTATATTTTTCGCTAGAAAGAGGCAGCAAATTTCATTGGCAAAGTCATATTTGCATGTGTACATTGATATATACGCTAGTTTAAATAATTTTTGTACACTTACATAGATAGATACAAGCAAAACAAATCACGTAAGAGAGAGTTTTGTATTTGAGAGAGTTTTGACTGAAGATTTTGAGTGTTGTGGATACGAAGAACTAGATTGAATAACCTGATCATTAGGATTAAGTTTTCTACTTTTGATACAAGTTTATTTGTTTAGTTGATCACATGTGGCACTTGACAACTTGCTCACAAATTTTTCCCAATTTCGTAAGCTCAATTAAGTTGTTTTAACACTAGATCGCTAAGAGAATATTGGATTTAAGAAAGACACAAGGGAATTGCTTAAGAAAGCTTTTATATTGTTTAAGACTTGGAAGATTTGCTTGATGGTTTTTACAAATGAATGTCATTTTATATATACTATCCATCTAGGGGCTAATAGATAAATAATAGTTTTCATACCATTCCCAACTTATTTACAAATAAGACATTTTTCTAGAATATTCTACCGAACTAAAAGATTCCAAGAACCTTCCATGCACATCCATGGGATTCTAAAGTCATCCAAGAAATTCTCCATATATTTCTAGAATATTCCACAAAGGACTAGTATTCTTCCAATGTAAGCCTTCCACATGGACAATAGTATGACACTTGGTTCCTAAGTGGCATGATGACATGGTAGGTCATCACACTCTCGCCCAACTTATATTACGACAACCACGGAGCATTGTTGCTGCATGAACTCGCACATTTGGTCTTTGAATTTCCACAAGTCTTCCTATCGTTCCCATGTGGCTTCTTTCAGTAATTGTCCCTTCTAGTGGATGACGAACATGGTAGCGGCTTGTTGCCCTTTTTTTGCCTGGATTGGTAGTCAATAAACGCCTCAATTTCCCAATAATGCTAGGTAGTGATGGTATTGGTGCCTGACTTGACTAACTTCGGTTGGGATCATCCTTTTCATCACAGTATGGTTTGAGCCCACTAGCATGAAAGGTGGGATGACCTTGAGATGAGGTGGTAACTCTAACGTATATGAGATGTTTCCCACCTTTGCAACAATCCTAAATGGTCCTTCATACTTTCGTACTAATATTTGGTACACGCCTTGCATTTCCTTAAACTTCCTTGGGTTAAACATTACCAAAACCATATCCCCAATTATATAAAATGAGGAACGACTAATTAAAAGAGTGATGTAAAATTAGAATAGGAAGGAATAACGAGTTACCTTATTCTTATAAAGCTATATGTGCGCTTCATACAAGAAGTCAACTATAGTTTATCTATTTTTTATTATTTCCAAAAGTGTACCTCATACCCCTTTTGGGGTGACAACAATTCCAATTTAGCTTGGTTTGTCACGTTGACTTCTCCACTTGCATGATTGAATTCCAAGCAACGCCATTGCATTATAGTGTATGTGCAAAGAATATTCAAATGGGTGAGAGTATGTTTATTTTAAGTACCTGAAAATAAAATACTAAAGTAATAAAGGTACTGTTAAAAAAAGTAAGTTTATAAGAACAATGAAGTAAGACAAGATAACAAAATAGATAATGAAGTAACTACCTTGAACATACCATAGATTATTATTCTAGAAAAGATCACAAATAGGTTAAGCAACATTCAAATAAGCACACAAAACTTAATGTAAGAACCGAAGTCCAAACTTCGTGCAGCCACAAGAACAACAAAAACTTATAAGGTAGTACGTAAGAATATTATTGCATTTGAGAGTGTATGAAAGTGTTGTGTTTGTTTAAGCGTGTGGACAGAATGGAAAGAGTCTTATTTTTATAGTAAAATATAGAGGACACATCAATAAGTACAAAATAGAGAAAAGGAAAGAAAATTAGTCTACTCAATTAGACCCACATTCTTGGTATTTAATCAATGATATTATCATAACCATGCGATTTTAAAAAGTACAGTTAATCAAATTTGATACTAAGTCAAAGTTTTCCAAAAATAAACAAGTAACACGAAACATCAATGCATGGATTTTACCATAAACTAACTGGTATTAAAATAGTGCAATTTAATAAGGAAAATAGTCAATTGACAATTAGAGATTACCATCAGTGAATCTATCATAATAAATAGATCGAAGGAAAGAATCATGAATGATCTTCTAATTTTGAAGGAGTCATGTTATACAGTTAAACACTTCAGTCCAAAATAACATGATTTAGAGACTGCCATATTTGAAGGTCACATATGTATATTTGCTTACCATAACTAGCAAAAGTTTGCCAAGAATAATTAAATCAAAGTTGTCCACACTAACTAAAAGAAAGAAAAGTTGGAGAATAAAATAGAGTCAATCAAGGAGAAAATAATGTCAAAGTTTATCAAGGATAGGTAAATATTAACGTGTATCAATCGATTAAGGGAACAAAAATGGAAAGAAGCATGAATCATGGAGATTTTCAGAATAGCCAATCAATATATTAAGAAACTAAATCAAATTCACTTATCAAAAATTGCTACACTTGAATCAAGAAACCACAACTCAATCAGTGTTCTTAAAGAAACACTTAAGGGCGTACTAATACCCATTTACAAAAAGGGCAGATTACATTCAAACAAAAATAGGAATACACAAAGTACAAAATGCACAAGTTTAGGAACTCAAAATCATAAGGAAATCATGCTAAAAGAGATTTCATGATCATTATTGAATTTTATGTAGCGTAACAATGCAATTATAACTACTATACTAAAAAATATAAGGCAATTTAAGAAATTTGTTTTAAAGATAAGATAATCTAAAAAAAATGAACCTGGATGGATCTGTTAAGATTCGACTTTAATAGCCCCCAAAAACCTTAAGGCCTCATCGGGTCTCGTTGGTCGGAGCTACGGAGAAACAATGATCTTGTTGTCATTGTTGTCGATCTCGTCGGGGAAGGATGATGGTTGGCTTGACTCGTCGAAGCCAAATGGCTCTTCACGGTGGCTTTCTTGTCAAATTTTTTGGTCGGAACCAATGAAAAGATTAGAAGAATATGGAGTGAGGTTTCATGATGTGGCGCTTTGCAATCCAACAGGGACGAGAATAGAGTCAGAGGGAAAGAGAAAGGGGAGGAGAGGGGCAACTGGTTTTGATGGTGAAGTGGATGCTATCCACTGGTGGTTGGAGAAGTGCCGTTAGAAGAGACAACAAGGAAAGGGGCTCGCTTAGTGGTTGGCCCCATGAGTGAGGGTGGAGCAGGTGTTCTGTAGTGGTCTTCACCGACGATGGACGATGTTGGGAGAAAAGGAGCGGCACCTGGCATTTTCAAAGAGAACGAGGAGAAAAAATGAAAATAGGGTTAGGGTGTTAGGATATTTATTAAGGAAATTGGTAGGAGACTTAATCTTAGCCGTTGGATCAAGATGAGATGTGGGGTTCAGATTTAAAAGAATGGAACGGACGGTTGGGATTAAAGATGAGATCTTGAGATTGGGTTTGAATTAATTGGTTCAAAATGGGATAGAATTGTGATAAAATTGAGTAGAAAAGGCTAAAAATTAAGTAGATTGAATAAAAGAGGCTACAATTTAAATGATTTGGAGGAATATTTAATAAATTGTTATCCAATAAATGGTTATACTACACATATTAAATAATTTTCATATAAGATAAATACACTTAAATATTATAGACGTTAAATAGACAAGTTAATTAATTATTTCAAATCTACCAATCGATAAATATAATAATAATAATAATAATAATAATAATAAAAATAATAATAATAATAATAATAATAATGACAACAACAACAACAACAACAATAATAATAACAACAACAACAACAACAATGATAAAATAATAACATTTTTGTAAAATATGAACACTAAAGTATATGATTAATTAGATAAAAATTAAACATAATTTTAAACATATAATTTAAAAAATAGGTTTTAAAATACATAATTAACCAAAAAGTAATTCAGAAAGGCTTATAGGTTGGTCAAATTTGGGTGTCAACAACTGTCCCTCTTTGCTCGATAATGAATGATGAATTGGTGGGCAAAGACGTTGACTAAGAAGCCAATTTTGTCCGACCAACGAAAATATGGACCAACGAAAATATGAACCAGCGGAAATATATTAATGGGATCAAATTAAACGATAAGTAATTGTGAAAAAAAATAGGTGTGGCCAAGACTTTGGCCTTAAATCGTCTACATATGTCTGGTATTACGAGAATGAGGTTGTGTGTTATTCTAGATTTAGAAATGGACTAATCGTCTAAAAAATGAAATAATTGTATGAGATTCGAATATAAGCAATAGTAGCTTGAGTAGATAAGAGTATATCTCAAGGCGGTATGAATAGTGTAAGGAAGATAAGAATGACTTAAGTTATGAGAGGAAAAGATCATACGAATAGTGCAAAAGATGAGAAGGCCTTTATTGCAGTAGATATATAAGTACGGAAGTCATATCTGAAAGAAAAGTTGATCTCGTCTGCAATCTGTCAGTCTCTGCAAACCTGGAGATTGTGATATGACTAAACAAAATGACTAGGAAATATATTGTCACCCCCCGAGCCTACACCCCAAACGTGGCTGGCACTCTAGAACCATTGCTGGCCCCAAGAGAACCCTTGGTCTGGCTTAACTCTTAGTGGAAGACTTAACTAACAAGAAGTAGTCTCAAAAGAATACTCATGCAATAACTTAAGGAAATATTAAACTAGGCAAAATGGCAACTCAAGTCTTAACTTAAACAAGTTAAAATGGAAAGACTAAAGAACTATAACTATCCGTCTATGAAGCCTCTAAAAACAATGAGGGATGTCGGGACAAGACCCCAAATCATCCTAACAACCGAAATACTAAACCAATATGGAAAAGGGATCCTATGGAAAGTAAGGAGGCTCACGAACTGACTCTGAGTGCTCAACTGGATCAACGAGGCACTGGATGTTTATCCTGGTTACCTATATATGCATCATAATAAAATGCAGGCTAACTGGCATCAGTACATAGAATGTACGAGCATGCGAGGGGAAACTAAACACAACATAAGCTTGAAATGAATCTGGACAGAACACTTACCTTAGCTTTACTCAACTCAAATGCAAAATAAAACAACAGTAAAGGTGCAGTTGATATAAAGCATTTAAACAGTAATAACAACTCAATTTACTCATATAGTAAAGTAATATAATTATGTGGGAGTTTCTCTAACTGACAACCATCATTATTAGCTAATGTGATGATACATCATCTCGCCCACGCTGCCATAACTGTCCTATAACTTGTCGAGATATAGAACGCCTAAACTAAGTGGATTCACTAGTCTATGCTATAAAGCATTAATGTGACATTTAAAAAGTATGACCCTTTCTACCTACGATGGATACATGGTTTATGGATACTTAAGTTATTTTGAACTCATCCTCATATCAGTGCTCGATACTACTCCTAAAATATACTCAGCTCATATGTTTTAAAAACAAATCTCTTTCTGTGATTTGATGTAATTACCCAAAACTAGCTTAAAAGATCTCTTGGAAATCGGTGTTTCCTTTATTGTTTAAATGTGAAAACATTTTAACTTTTGGGAATACTTAGTTCCCACATAATCTTTTGAAGAAATAAACTTTACTCTTACTCTTTACTCAACTCAAAACTCAGGCCTTAAAACAAAGTTAAAACACATGTAAAAGACTTTTGGAAGACTCTATGAACTTCTCTTAATTTTCCTTGAATTGAATTATATATTCAAGGCTCATGATCTCATGTTTATGGAAGATTTCATGATGTTTAGACGTACCTTCGAGTGTAGAAATAAACTAGAAAACTTAGGTACGTTGCTAGGGAACTCAAACGGAAAGAAGTAGGAAAAGGTAGGGGACTTGGCGTCCCTGGGGCTCTGAGTGGCGCTGGACGCTAGAGGTAAAACTTCAGAGTCTGAGTTGGGGCGCACTAGCTGGCACGGCACACCAGAGCCCTAACTTCAGACTCTGTCTTGGGGAGCTCTAGTTGGCGCGGTGCCCCACCCCTATTCCCAGATATTTTACGATTTTTCTTGCTCATTTTTCAACTCTAAACCCTCTAAATTCAATTGGTTCTTTTCCCAAACACTTAGATTCGACTACATAACCAAAGTATGTAAGATTCTACTCAAAACAACACCTAATATCATGAATCAAACTCAAGAAACTTCTCAACAACTTCAACAACAAGAACCCACAAGAACATAAATAAATTTCATCAAGCCCTCATAATCTTTTCTTTCAAGAACACAATTACACTTAATTGAATCATGATTGGCGCGTGGGTGAACTAACCCAATGCTATGTGATCTCTCATACCTCGTAGGGATCACCCCTTGACAAAATCCACAAGAAATTCTTCAAGAACTTGGTGATTCTTTGTTTCTTCTTCTCTTTTATCCTCTTTTTTTTCTCTTCTCTCAAAACCCTAACTCATATTCAATAGCGTAAACTGAATCCCATCAGTTGAGACCCCAACTTAATTACCAAAAACGAATTGAATTAATTGGGTGGTGAAAAGACCATAATACCCTTCTAAAATCCGGTTTTGACTTTCCTTATATAGACAACCCAACTTCAAATAGGCATATATCCCTCATACGAACTTGAAATTGACCAAACTCGGCAGCGTTGGAAAGATAATTGAAATATATTTCCTAAGGTATCTTGTAGAACACCTAAATCATCTTGAGCTATGATTTATGGTTATTTGAATTTGACCCAAAATTCATACTTAACTTAACTTGGTCAAACTTTCCAAATTTGATTATTTCCAAAAATAAGGCTTCTTTCTAATTCTAGTTCTTTCCAAAAGTGAGATGTTACAAAATCTCCCCCTTGGGAACATTCATCCTCGAATGAGATTACTCTTAGTAGGCTAAGGGTGTAACATCTAACATGAGTTCAAACACCCAACAAGCAAATCTAACACATTTAGTATATAAATTAAAGAGTACTAATAAGAGAATTAGTACCTTGATATGGAATTTCTCCGGATTTGAAGAGATGTGGATGTCTTTTTCATATCTTTCTCAGCTTCCCAAGTAGCTTCCTCAACAAATTGATTTCTCCAAAGAACTTTGACTGATGTTAGTTCCTTGGTCCTCAACTTACGAACCTGACGGTCTAGAATCTGAACAGGGATCTCCTCATAAGACAAGCTATCCTTGATACCAATATCTTCAGTTGGTATGATAAGGGAAGGATCTCCCATGCACTTCTTCAACATGGAAATATAAAATACTAAATGGACCGCTGCTAACTCTTGGGGTAGCTCTAACTCATAAGCTACGCTACCAATCCTTTTGGATATTCTGTAAGGGACAATATACCGGGGACTAACCTTCCCCTTCTTACCAAATCTCATAACACCCTTCATGGATGAAACTTTCAAGTATACCCAGTCATCTACTTTAAACTCTAACTCTCTTCTCCTAACATCAGTGTAGGATTTCTGACGACTCTGCGTTATTTTCAACCTCTCTTAAATGACTTTCACTTTCTCCATAGCTTGATAAACTAAGTCTGGTCCTATCAACCCAGCTTCACAAACTTTAAACCATCCAATAGGATATCTACATCTTCTCCCATATAGAGCTTCATAATGAGCCATTTGGATGCTAGAATGGTAACTATTGTTATAAGCAAACTCTATGAGAGGTAGGTGACCATCTCAATTACCTTTGAAATCAATCACGCAAGCTCTCAGCATATCCTCTAAAGTCTAAATAGTGTGCTCTGCATGACCATCTGTCTGACGATGAAAACAAGTACTCAAGTTCATCTTTTAACCCAAGCCTTTCTAAAATGATTTCTATCATTGTGCAGTAAATTGTGCACCTCTATCTGAAATAATTGATACAAGAACTCCATGAAGTCTTACCACCTCTTGAATGTATAACTTGGCATAATCCTCTGCTGAATGGGTAGTCTTTACCAGCAAAAAGTGGGCTGATTTGGTCATTCGATCCACAATCACCCAAATAGAATCATCTTGCCTGCGAGACCGTGGCAAACCTGTGATGAAATCCATATTAATCATCTCCCACTTCCATTCTGAAAGTTCGATATTCTGATCCATACCATCGAGCCTATGGTGCTCTACTTTAACTTGTTGGCAATTCAGGCATTTAGCAACGAACTGATCAGCAATGTCTTTCTTCATACTATTCCACCAATTGCTTCCCTCAAGTCATGATACATCTTTGTGGAACCGTGATGAATGGAATATCTGGAGCTATGAGCTTCCTCCATAATCATTTCTTAAATTTCATCCACCCTTGGTACACACAACCTACCTTGATACTTCAATACACCATATCTCCCTTGTTCAAAAGCCATTGTTTTTTGTTTATGAACATTTTCTTTCAATTCGAGCAAAATAGGATCTTGGTCTTATTTTTCTTTCACTTCAGACAACAATGATGATTCAGCCCCATTCATAACCACCACTTCTCCTTCTGTGAAATTCATTAGTCGAACTTCTAATGGTGCAAGTATATGCACATCTTTCGCCAACTCTTTCTTATCTTCCTCAAAATGGGCGGTACTACCCATAGACAATCTACTCAAGGCATCAGCAATAACGTTAGCCTTACTTGGGTGATAAAGAATACTCGTGTAATAATCCTTGAGTAACTTTAACCACATTCGTTGTCTGAGATTAATCTCTTTCTGACCAAACACATACTGGAGACTCTTATGATTGGTGAACACATCCACATAAACACCATAAATATAATGAAACCATATTTTCAAAGAAAATACTACGGCAGCCAACTCTAGATCATGGGCTGGGTAGTTCTTCTCGTGAACCTTAAGTTTTTTGGAGGCATAAGCTATGACTTTGCCATTCTGCATTAACACACAACCCAAACCAACTTTAGACGCATCACAATATACAACAAAACCTTGCGTACCTTCTGGTAAGGTCAAAACTGAGGCAGTAGTCAACCTCTTTTGCAATTCCAGAAAAACTTTTCTCACAAGCTTCAGACCATTGAAACTTCACTGTTTTCTGAGTTAACTTAGTCAAAGGGGATAAAATAGATGAGCCCCCTCTACGAACCTTCTATAATATCCAGCCAATCCCAAGAAACTCCTAATATCAGTTAGAGATATGGGTCTAGGCCACACTATCTCTATTTTCTGACTATCAACTCTAATTCCATCACCGAAAACAATGTAACCTAAGAATGTCACAGACTCAAGCCAGAACTCACACTTAGAGAACTTAGCATATCACTCCTTATCCTTTAGAGTTTGGAGAACTATTTTGAGATGAATAGCATGATCTTCCTCATTCCTTGAATAGATTAGAATGTCATCAATGAATACGATAACAAACATATCTAAATAAGGGTTGAATACTCTATTCATAAGGTCCATGAACGCTTTAGGTGCATTGGTTAAACCGAACGACATGACTAGAAGCTCATAATGACCATAACGGGTCCTGAATGCTCTCTTTGGAATATCACATCCCTTACTTTCAACTGATGGTAGCTTGATTTGAGGTCTATTTTCAAAAAGAGGAGGCATCCTGAAGTTGATCGAAAAAATCATCAATTCTCAGAAGAGGATACTTATTCTTGATGGTAAGCTTGTTCAACTGACGATAATCTATTAACATTATAAAGGAACGATCTTTCTTCCTCACAAACAAGACTGGAGCGCCCCCAAGGTGAAACACTTGGTCGAATGAAACCTTTCTCTATAAGATCTTTCAACTACCTTTTTAACTCTTTCAAATTTGTTGGTGCCATTCTATATGGCAGAATAAAGATAGGACGAGTATCGATAAGAATATCTATACTGAAGTCTATTTATCTCTCAAGAGGGACTACGGGAAGATCATCAGGAAAGACTTCAGGAAACTCACTCACAACTGGAACTGACTCAATAGGAGGAGTCTCAACACTAGAGTCATTGATTCGGACAAAGTGATAGACACAACCTTTTGAAGCTAACTTCCTCGCCTTAAGGTACAAAATTAAATGACCCTTAGGCACTGCTGAACTACTACTTCACTCTATAACTGGCTCATTAAGAAACTGGAACTTGACAACTTGAGTTCTACAATCAACGGAGGCATAATAGGCATGAAGCCAGTCTATACCCAGAATAACATCAAAATCAATCATGTCTAACTCAACCAAATCAACCGTGGTACTCTTGTGATTGACAAAAATTGTACAATCATGATAGACTCTCTCAGTTAGAATAGACTCAGGAACAGATGTAGAAAAACTGAAGGGCTCAAGAAGTTGCTCAAGAAGAACCTCAAAATTCATTGCAACAAACGAAGCTAATAAAGATAAACTCGCTCATGGATCTAGCAAAGCATAAGCATTAAATTTAAAAACTTGGATCATAACAGTGACAACGTCTGGCGAATCCTCAAGCTCTTGGCGACTAGTGATAGCATAAAGACGGTCTGCTCCTCCGCCTGCCCCTGAAGTAGCTCTTATAGATGCAGATCTTTCTGGTGGAACAACTGTAGAAGATTGAGCTCTATTGCCCCTATTTCCAATGCCCTGCCTATTCTTTGGATACTCTTTCAGGAAGTGACCCTCTTGACCACACTTGAAACAACCAGTGGTGCCATCACGACACGCTCCGGGGTGATTTCTACCACATCTAGCATATGTAGGATCCCAACTACCTCCTTGTACCACACTACCTTGAGACTGTGTAAGTCTAGCTCTGAAATGCTATGAATTTTGACTATTGTACTCACCTTTGTTCCTTGGTGCAGGTGCACTAGCAGATGATGGAGCAGGTCCATTTTGCTTTTGTTGGAACGAAGACAGGTTCGCATTACTCTTTTGCTGCCCGGACTCATTCCCAAATGTCTTAGCCTTTTTGTTACTGAACTCTCTCTATCCCTCAACTTATATTCCTCAACCTGTTGCACATGAATCATCAGCCTCTCTATGTCCATATCACCTATTAGCATCACAGCCTTACCTTCCTTACTCGACAAATCAGCAACAAATAGACTCATCATACTCCTCATAACTGCAACCATCTCTGGAGCATAACGAGAAAGTTGGGTGAACTTCATATTGTACTCATGAACACTCATAGATTCCTGCTTAAGGGTAAGGAATTCCCGTAACTTGGCTTCTCTCAGTTCATGGGAAAGAAATACACCAAGAAAGCATTCTCGATCACAACCCAACTCAAAACCGGTGTATCCTCAACCCTACCTTTCTTCCACTGGTCAAACCAAGTCCTAGAAACACTCTTCAGTTGATATGCAACTAGTTCCACTCGCTCAACATCGGTAACGTGCATAACCTCAAAAACTTTCTGCAGTTCCTCTATAAAGTTATCTGGATCCTCAGTGATGCTTGAACTAGTGAAGCTTGGAGGATTCATCCTTATAAACTCTCAGATCCTAAACGTATCAGTTACATCCTGTCGAACCCCTCTTTGTCCCACTTGGTTGGTCACAGCTAGACTCAGCATTAGGATGGCTTCCCAAAATTCAGCATTGGTGACCTCTCCTTGGGGTTACACTTCTGGTGCATTAGGTACCCCTTGTTCTTGTGGCTCAACATTCCTTCTAGCGGGACGACCTCGGACAATACTTCGTGGAGGCATGATCTGAAAGACATGCGCAAGCATGAATTAGAAAGAAACTTTCATAGAGATAAAATCTATCGCACCAAATGAATATGAAGGAAGTGAGAAAATTCAAAAAATGTTGCAACCTCCTAATTATAGATGTGGCGCGCTTCACACCGATAACTAGGACTCTACACACACGACTTCATAGACTCCCTAGGACTCTTGAACTCTGTGTTTTGATACCAAGTTTGTCATGCCCTGAGCCTACACCCCGAATGTGGCTGGCACTTGAGAACCATTGCTGGCCCCAAGCGAACCCTTGGCCTTGCTTAACTCTTAGCGGAAGACTTAAGGAACCATTAAACTAGCCAAAATGGCAACTCAAGTCTTAACATAAACAACTGAAAATGCAAAGACTAAAGAATTATAACTATCCGTCTATGAAGCCTCTAAAAACAATGAGGGATGTTGGGACAAGACCCCTGATCATCCTAACAACTGAAATACTAAAACAATATGGAAAAATGATCCTTTGGAAAGCAAGGAGGCTCAACAACTGACTTTGAGTGCTCAACTGGATCAATGAGTCGGTGGATATTGATCCTGGTTACCTGTATCTAGGGCTGGGCTTTCGGTATTTTGGTTTGGTTTTGATTTTTTTTTTTGGTTTTTTGGTTCTTATAATAGGTGTACCGAATACCGAACCAAAATAATTTCGGTTCAGTTCAGTTTTTGTTATTTCAGTTTGGTTTTTGTTAGTTTGGTTTTTTGTTATGGGGCTGCTTAGTGGGATTTTTAAAATTTAAAATTTTACAATTTTTTTGTTTGAATTTTCAGCCTAATGGGCTAAAAATAAGTGGTAAAGTGTTAAAACTTTTACTCTATTAAATATAAATATGAATTTTTTTTTGTTGTTGTAGTATGCACACTAACGAATTTTCAAGACGGGTGTAAGGTAACAATAAATTGTCCAGAAATTAAATCATTGCTAATTTTTTTCGTAACAAAACCTATTTTTACCATCAAAGAGCATTAAAATAAACACTGACATGTAAATAGAAGTAAGAATGAGCCAATTGTAACAACTAGGTACTGAGTTAATTGTTGTGTCAAATAGAAAACTGAAATAATGGGAAACTCGTGATTAAGACAACCAACTTAACACAAGAATCTCAAGTGCATTGTCTGCTAGATAAAAATTACAGATTCTACATTCATCCATGACACAAAACAATGTAGCACACCATAGTCAACAATACTTTCAAACATACATCATAATGGCCATCTACAAAAACCAACTTTCTGGTCGCGGCAATCGGTGCCAGGAAGTGGGAAGTGGGATTTGGGAGACAACTGCCTGCTGTTGCTATTGGTCACTGCCTTCCTGCCTCAATGTTGCTAGGAAAGTGGGAAGTGGGAGACGAGTACGATGACTCAAACTGGATGACGGATGTGCGGCGGTGGGACTTGAGAGTGGGAAATGTTTGAAAACTGAAAAGTGAAAAATTTGAGAAGTCTTGACTCTTGACCTATTTTGTTTTTGCCTATAATATTTAATATTAATAATTAATATAATATTAATATATATTAATATAACATATTTCGGTTAAACCAAAATATCGAAAAATACAAAAACTAAATACCAAAAACTAAACCAAAAATCGAAATACCGAAACCGAAATCCAAAAAAAATCGGTTCGATTCAATATTTCGGTATTTAAGCCCAGCCCTACCTATATATGCATCATAATAAGATGCAGACCAACTGGCATCAGTAAATTGAATGTATGAGAATAAGAGGGGAAACTAAACACAACATAAGCTTGAAATGAATTTGAACAGAACACTTACCTTAGCTTTACTCAACTCATGGATACTCAACTAAAATGCAAAATAAAACAACAGTAAAGGTGCAGTTTATATAAAGTATTTAAATAGTAATAAAAACTCAATTTTCTCACATATTAAAGTAATATAATTATGTGGGAGTTTCTCTAACCGACAGCCATCACTATGAGATAATGTGATGATACATCGTCTCGCCCACGCTGCCAGAACTGTCCTATAACTTGCCGGGATGTAGAACGCCTCAACTAAGTGGATCCACTAGTCTGTGCTAAAAAGCATTAAGGTGTCATTTAAAAAGTATGACCTTTTCTACCCACGATGGCTACATGGTTTGTGGAGACTTGAGTTATTATGAACTCGTCCCCATATCGGTGCTCAATACTACTCCAAAATATACTCAACTCGTATGTTTTTTAAAAAAACTCTTCCTGTGATTTGAGGTAATTACTCAAAACTAGCTTAAAAGCTCTCTTGGAAATCGGTGTTTCTTGTGTTGTTTAAATGTGAAAACATTTTAACTCTTGAGAATACTTAGCTCCTGCATAATCTTTTGAAGTAATTAACTTTAATCTTACTCTTTACTCATCTCAAAACTCAAGCCTTAAAACAAAGTTAAAACACTTGTAAAAGACTTTTGGAAGACTCTAAGAACTTCTCTTGACTTGACTCTTAACTTATCTTGAATTGAATTATGGATTCAAGGCTCATGTTGTCATGTTTATGGCTGATTTCATGATATTTAGACGTACCTTATAGAGTAGAAATTAACTAGAAAACTTAGGTACATTGCTAGGGGAACTAAAACGGAAATAAGTGCCCCGTTCTGTAACTTCCCTTCTTTCGTCCGTCCACGAGGCTGTAAAAAGAGAGAAAGGGGCGGCTATCTAGCGGCTAATGAATCAGGTAGTCAGAGACTAGAAGGAGAATTTACTTATGGAAAGGGGGCAGGGCTAGAGGACGGTGTGGCTCAAGACGCAATGAATGGCTAAGGAAAGTCACCAGCGGATGGCGCGAGATACGATAGGCTTTGCTTTCTTGTTGCGTGAAAGTGCTTGAGCAGCAACCTACTATCTATCGATAGGCGAGAACAGTTGGAAAAGGTAGAGGACCTAGTGCACTGAGTAGCGCCGGGTGCCAGAGGCAAAACTTCAGAGTATGGGTTGGGGTGCACTAGATGGCGCGGCACCCCAGGGCCCTAACTTCAGACTCTGTCTTGGGGTGCTCTGTATGGCGCAGCGCCCCACCCATATTCCCAAATTGTTAACGATTTTTCTTTCTCGTTTATTAACTCTAAACCCTCTAAATTCAATTGGTTCTTTTCCCAAACTCATAGATTCGACTACATAAAAAAATTTGTAAAAATATACCTAAAACAACACCTAATCTCATTTATTAAACTCAAGAAACTTCTCTACAACTTCAAGAACAAGAACCCACAAGAACTTAAACAAATTTCATCAAGACCTCATAATCTTTTCTTTCAAGAACACAATTAGGCTGAATTGAATCATGATTAGCGTGGGTGAACTAACCCAATGATATGTGATATTACATACCTCGTAGGGATCACCCCTTGACGAAATCCACAAGCAATACTTCAAGAACTTGGCGATTCCTTGCTTCTTCTACTCTTTTTTTCCTCTTCTTTTCTCTTCTCTCAAAATCCTAACTCAATTTCAATAGCGTAAACTGAATCGCATCAGTTGAGACCCCAACTTAATTACCAAAAACGAATTTAATTAATTGAGTGGTGAAAAGACCATAATACCCTTCTAAAATTCGGTTTTGACTTTCCTTATCTAGATTGCCCAACTTCAAATGGGCATATCTCCCTCATACGAACTCGAAATTGAGCAAACTCAGCGGCGTTGGAAAGATAATTCAAATATATATCCTATGGTATCATGTAGCACACCTAAATCATCCTGATCTACGATTTATGGTCGTTTGAATTTTACCCAAAAATCATACTTAACTTAACTTGGTCAAACTTTCCAAATTTGAACTTACATATAGCCTTCATCAATCCAATCACATATATTCATAGAGTCATAAGCACACCATAAGACATAGTCTTCACATAGGAACCATCACCTAAGACAACCCCCAAGTCACACTAGTGCAATGTGCAAGTAGCATCCCATAATACTACTCACACCAAGTATTCCTAGGAAGCCACCATAGACTAGGCACATCATATTCAACAAGTCATAACATCT
>JAJOOS010024794.1:0-19301 GCA_029582725.1 Solanum chiquidenum
GTTTGTATATGTATAATTTGCCAGAATATACAAATACATATGTATAATATACAATTATCTAACCGATATACATATACAATTCACCTCTCTCCCACTCTCTGCCCTCTCTCGCTCGCCTCTCTCCTCCCTCTCCCAATCTCGCTCGCATCTCTCCACCCTCTCTCAATCTCGCTTGCCATATATACAAATACATATGTATAATATACAATTATCTAACCGATACACATATACAATTCACCTTTCTCCCACTCTTTGCCCCCTCTCTCTCTCTCACATCTCTCCTCTCTCTCTCCCAGTCTCGCTCCCCTCTCTCCTCCCTATAACATTTAGTTACGAATTGTAATTATTAAACTATAGATATGAAGAGTAATTAGGCTATTTTTGAGTGGCTATATGTGAAAGTTCATCTATCATATATTATGAATTTATATGCAAAATATATACTTTTCGGTTATTATTTTAATGGGCTAACGGCTAAATAATGTAAAACTTCCATTGGGTTAAATAGTTCAACATAGTAAATAGAGCAAATGATAAAGGAGAAATCATTATGTAGGGTAACGGGTAGGGGTGTACAAAAATCGAACTAATTAATAAATCGAATTTAAAAAATGTTATTGGGTTATTGGATTTTAATGGGTTTATAAAAAAAAGTTATTGGGTTATTGGTTCGATTTTGATTTTTATTATTAGGTTATTGGGTAAACTGATAACCCAATAAGACGGTAGTAATTTACTACTTTATCTTTTCTAAATATTAAATATTAATAATTTAAAATATAATTAACTAAACACTATAACTATATCAAATTATCAATACTCTACCCACTTCACACTAGGTCTCTTTAATATTTACTCAAAACCTAAAGACTGGATTAAGGGTTCACAATTGTAGCTATTTGATTTTAGTTTTAGTTTTAGTCTTGTTGGACTATTTGATTTTAGTTTTAGTTTTAGTTTGTTACTGTAGACTGTAGTTTATGCAAGTTTGTAAAGGTTTGTAATTTGATTAACATAAAAAATTTCATACTATGTTCTGGCCGTGACATGCAATTGTAGCCTTAGTACTATATTTGCTCTTATTGATGAAATTTCTCATTATCTTTCTTGTTTTACTATATCAAAGCATTTAGAGAAGTGAGAAGTCATATATTATTTTATGGACAATTTCTTATTGGGTAAACCAAAAATCGATAAAAAAATATCTTATTGATTTGTTATTGGGTTAACACTATTTAAAAATCAAAATCAATAAATCAAACCAATAATACATAAAATCGAACTGAACTGACGATGCAACCC
This sequence comes from Solanum chiquidenum, assembly GCA_029582725.1. NCBI lineage: Eukaryota > Viridiplantae > Streptophyta > Magnoliopsida > Solanales > Solanaceae > Solanum > Solanum chiquidenum. The sequence goes on from JAJOOS010024794.1 coordinate 1,303, forward strand.
GATTGCTAACATTAATGGTATGTACAAATGAATAACGAAATGAAAAATATTACTAAGGTATTTTGTATAATAAAGAGTATAATTTTTTTTAAACCATTTTTCCTCAAAAGTTTCTATTAAATACTCGTGTTAATAGACCTTATATTATCTTTCTAATTTTTATTTTTTTTTGCATACTCTTCAAACTCTTTGATGTGTTCCTATATATATGAAATAAATTTGTCAATTCTTGAACCACCATTTCCACATTCACCAAATAATGTTTACTTACTACTAGTCTATGACGACTTACGTAACAGTCATTCTTAATTTAAATTCAATTAATAAAATCATTTTCAAGTCAATTGTTATACTCCATGTAAATATTAAAAATACTTTTATAATATTAATAATATTGTACACCAAAGTGATGAAACGTTAATATCGTGACTTTCTTAGATGTTATCTATTTCAGAGAACAAAAGGGGTACACTTTGGCACGTCTATCTTCAAAATATTTCCCATTTGGTGCTTTTTAATAAAACAATGGAAATTTTGACTTTAAAAAAATAGTTATTATTATTCAGTTTGTGATAGCAATTGATAAATTGGGAATCAAAAGGAGTTGAAAAATATTTTGTATTTCTATCATTTACAATCGATAAACTATCCATTTATCCATATATTCACAAATACAAGTATGATTTTAGCACAATATCATATTATATCTTGCACAATATCAATGATGTGATTCTGCATATTTAAAGTAGAATATTGTCCCAAATATTTTAGAATCATATTAGATATTTGAATAATATATGATCTAATTAACAATTCTAATATTTTAAAGACGGCTATCTAATTTTATAATTGATAGGTGTTACTTAATTTTCAATATTTAAAACATCGCTAACTTAGAATTTTAGTAGTTTATTTACCATGTGAAAAATTTCTATTTTAAAATGAAATGAGTACCTAGTCGTACTAGTTACTTGCTTGTACAATAAACTAAAATATTTTTATTTATTGATTGAATCATTCACTAAATAATTAAGAAAGTGGAAATAAAAATATCATAATTGACTTATTTTATCTTTTGCTCATTCAAAGGATTAAAAAAAAAGATTACAAATAATAAGTGAAAGTGACAACCTTTTATTAATTCAAAGTTTAAAATATTAAATGTGATCATAGAATTTTATCCAGTATTTTAATCAGCCAGCCATAAATATTCAATGTGTAAACACCATGTTACAAATTTTGAACAAGTAAATATCATTTTTCCGATCCATCCAATCTTTAATGTTACCTAAAACATACAGTAATTAAAAATGAAACTTTTATTTACATAAATTATGATTAAAATTTGTAAATGTTTTTTTTTTCCTCAAGAAAAATAAGCTTTGTATTACTACTAGTATCAATTTTTAATTGGATAAGCTTAACAAGGAAAATTTCAAACAATTAATACGCGTAAGAGCAAAATTCTTATTGTGCCACCACAAATTAAATTAATGAATCCAAACGAGTTTGAATGGAGTTGTAAAGAAGTTAATGAAATGACTACCTAAGTACTTGTTTGCCTCGTACTTTTAGAAAATTAATTTAATGCTAATATAATTTTTAATTGGTTTCCACTTCATACTTCAGAGTTGAGACCATTCTTGTACTCTAATTGCCAATTGGTATTGAAGACTTCAGATTCCGATGTATTCAAATTCTTTGGTTTGTTATTCAAATTAATACGAAATTCCTATAATTTTACTTTTCATCCCATATAATTTAATATACTCCAATTATATTTGTTGATTTCCGAAAGATTTTTTTTATGAGAAATTGGAATCACTGTTCCTTACAAATTGAATAGAAGAAATGATATTTTCAGATGAAGACTAAAAAATTTTAATAAGTGTGTCAAGTTTAAATTTGATTAGTAAAAAGGGACGGAGGGAATAGTATACCTATTAAGAAAAAATAATGATTGGTATAGTGAATTTATGATTTTACCCCTATTAATTGATAGAGTCTTAAATATATTTACTCACTATATTTTTTAAAACACATTAATTCAATGTTAATAAATTGAGGGTATGATAAGAGAAAAAATATTGTCCTTCCTTGATTTGTAAAAAGAGAAACTAAATTAGAAAATATTTGACAAATAAATAGGGATGGAGAGAGTATATTGATAGGAAGTTTAATTAAGCAAATGTGATTGGTTAATTAGGCTGGACCGGTCTCTGTTAATATTCTTCAACTCTATTATCATTACGCATCTTACTTTTTTTAATCTGGTGTTTGGTATTCATATTGGAGTAAAGTATTTCTAGATAAAGGTGACTCTATATCTAAGGGACTCGAATAAAAAATCTCAAATTAAAAACGAAAAGATACTTATTACTCCGCTACAATCCTTGTTGGTTATATATGATACGTTTTTTATTCCATATAATTTACATTAATTTAACCATACTAACGTAGGACTGGGCAGTTCAAATAATCACAAGTAAAACCCACAATACGTAACATTTTAGTAGATCTAGTTTTTGTTGCTATAAATCTATTTATTGTCTAAGCTAATTGTTTATGATATAATCAGTACGCACTTGGTGTAGTTGAAACTGAAGCATATAAAAACATTAACTGGGTAGTTAGAAAGTGTACAAAGTCACACGACATGATATAATTTCTATATGTTATTTTCTCCAAGTTACACAATTTTAAACTCTTGCTATATGTAATTTTAAAATCTTTCGTGTATGTCATGATTACGTACATTCAATCCTTGTACACAATTGACAATGCCATACTTAAATGATGACAAAGCAGATTAGCTCACTTTGAATATGAATGTAAAAAATAGTTTTAGAGTTAACCTAGCTAGCTGTCTGCCTTGACTCAACTCGTGATGTGCGATTCTTTTTTACAAATTTTTAAAAAATCAACCAAAATAGTCATTCATCCAATTGATCAAATTAAAAATAGTTGGCACTTATAATGTGTGTACTATTCACGTGTAAAGTTAATGTATAATCTATGTATATAAACTAGAAAAGTAAACATTGAATCAAACCAACTATTTGTATTTTTTTTAATTTAATCATATGATATTTAAAAATCACTAGCTCAACTAATTAAATTTCACACCATGAATTAAGGGAAAAGTGATACTTATCAATAATTTCTGCATTTACAATTTGAACTTAAGACTTCTAAAGAAGGGTACGTAAGTAGCTATGTAGAAAAATTTTATTTATTCCATCGGTAGTCTAAATGTAAAAAGTTTTCTTATTTGCATATTTCAAGTGTATTTGCTTCATTTGGCAAAACATTAGACTTGTCAAAGGACCATATCCAACCTGATTTTTTTTATTAAAAAAATAATCGTGCCTTGTGCATCTGTTACGTATCTAGATCTATATATAGTGAGGATGTTGCCTTCATATATGCTACAAAGCGTATATAGAACGTCCCATTACAAACAATTGTATTGTTTTTAATTACTATCATATATATATAAACTAGGAAACATGACTATGCTTATGATCAAGAATCTCTTGTTCTCCCCTCTTCGTGGTTTCATCCACAAAGATTTTCATCAGATCCTTGACAGAATGAATTTCCGCGACAAACTTTCATTTCTGGTAATCATTTTACTTAGTCTATATCTTTCTGATGCCCTAATTTTTTTATTACCATATAATCACTTTAACGCTTCATTTATGTGTTGTTTTAAAAACGTGTTTATAACTTTTCATACAAAGATAATATGTCTGATGAAAGAAAGAATATTCTAGATAAAATCGTACATATTATTTATTAAACGTGACGATATATCAACATGCATATGCAGATAGTTCATATCATTGATAAACATAACTTGTGGCACCGGGTACCGGTGTTTTTGGGGCTAGTTTATCTTGCACTTCGTCGGCATCTTAATCAGGAATACAATTTGATCAACGTCGGTAGAACACCTACCGGCGTCCGATCAAATCCCGGGGACTTCCCTTATAGAACTGCTGATGGAAAATATAATGATCCTTTCAATGAAGGAGCAGGAAGTGAATTGTCTTTCTTTGGGAGGAATATGATGCTTGTTGATCAACATGACAAGGTATTGATACATGTGAATATGTGATGATAAATTAATTATAATCAAAGTCAATATGTACATAAAGTTGTATATTCTGATGGTCATGTTAATACTTTCTACACTAGCTATCGCCTATCGTTATATTTTAATGTATATGTTCAGAGTAGTAGGTAACATTTCTTATTATGATTAATCTTACTTTTTATGAACCGTCACTTTTATATATATGAAAACGAAGTTGCTCCTTTCCTTGATAATGATTGTTTTTGGTACTATATTATAACTTAATATGTATCAATACAATGATTTAATATATGTACGTAGTTCACCGGTTTGGGTATAATTGGCAGATGTGCACTACCTATTTAAAAAGAATGACCTAGTTTGACTTAGCGGAGTTTAAGAAAAGAAAATAGACTTTTTAATCTTATGATTTTAAATTAAAGTTATGTCAAATGTATCATGAAATTTTATGTCGAAGAAAATCATTTTCTTGTACCGTTATATGGTTGTATCCAAAATATTTGCATAATAACAGCATGTAATATTGATTTGTAGTTTAAAAATTTGTAAAATGCACGCAGTTAAAGAATCCAGATCCAATGGTAGTGGCAACAAAGCTGCTAGCACGCAGAAACTTCATAGACACAGGAAAACAATTTAACATGATAGCTGCCTCTTGGATACAATTTATGATTCATGATTGGATCGATCATTTGGAAGATACTCAACAGGTATATATAGTTCCCGATCGAACCAATTTAATAAATAATGACAAAGTTTTCTTAATTGGAAAAATAATGTATTTTAATTGTTTGTTATGAGTACAGATTGAGGAGCTTAGGGCACCTGAAGAAGTTGCAAGTCAATGTCCTCTCAAGTCCTTTAAGTTTTACAAATCAAAAGAAACTCCTACCGGCTTTTACGAAATTAAAACCGGTTACTTGAATAGGCGTACCCCTTGGTGGTAAGAATATATTTTTGTTGCTCACATATATGTATTTAGCCGTTGAGTAATATTTGCGTGTACATGAAGGGATGGAAGTGCTATTTATGGGAGCGACGTAGAGATCTTGAAGAAAGTAAGGACATTTAAATACGGAAAATTGAAACTATCAGAAAATGGACTCCTTGAACAAGACGAAAATGGAAAAATCATCTCTGGTGATGTTCGCAACACTTGGGCTGGACTTTTAACACTGCAGGCGCTATTTGTACAAGAGCATAATCTTGTTTGTGATGCCTTGAAGGTACGTACGATCTAGTACTCAAAGACGGATCCAAGATTTCATCATACTTTTATTATAATTAATTTTCAATAATATTGTTGCAGAAAGAATATCCAGAATTGGAGGATGAAGACTTGTATCGTCATGCAAGACTGGTGACTTCTGCTGTTATAGCAAAAGTTCACACCATAGATTGGACTGTGGAGCTTCTCAAAACGGACACCTTATTAGCAGCAATGCGGGCCAATTGGTTAATATTCTCATACAAATTAGTAGTTATTTCTAAGTACTTAATTAATGACTATATATTTGGACAGGTATGGATTGCTAGGGAAGAAATTTAAAGATACATTTGGGCACGTTGGAGGTGCCATTTTGGGTGGTTTAGTAGGACTAAAAAAACCCGAAAATCATGGAGTGCCTTATTCCTTAACTGAAGAATTTGTGAGTGTCTATCGAATGCATCAACTCTTACCTGATAAACTTCAGTTAAGAAATATAGATACAACTTCTGGACCAAATAAATCTCTCCCTTTAACTAACGAGTAAGTCATATATATATATATATATATATATATATATCATTCTGATTTGTGTGTGTAATTATTTTACCTAATAATTGCCATGAAATTACAGAATCCCAATGGAAGATTTAATTGGAGGCAAAGGAGAGGAGAATTTATCAAGAATCGGGTTTACTAAGCAAATGGTTTCAATGGGGCATCAAGCATGTGGAGCTCTTGAGCTTTGGAATTATCCAATATGGATGAGGGATCTTATTGCTCAAGATATTGATGGAACTGACAGACCAGCTCATGTTGACCTTCCAGCTCTCGAAAGTAAGTTTATTTTATACTAGAAATTGAATAATTTCAAATATGATTTCTAAATCCTGAATTATCGTATCAATTATAGTTTATAGAGACAGAGAAAGGAGTGTTGCTAGGTACAATGAATTTCGTAGGAGAATGCTTCAAATTCCCATCACAAAATGGGAAGATTTGACGGATGATGACCAAGTCATTAAAACTCTTGGTGAAGTTTATGGTGATGATGTAGAACAATTGGACCTGTTAGTTGGAATGTCCGCAGAGAAAAAAATTAAAGGATTTGCCATATCTGAGACTGCCTTTTTCATATTCCTTCTCATGGCATCAAGGTACGTAATTGCTACTTGTCAATTTACAGGTAAAGTATATATGTTGATTTATCTGAATAATTGCAGGAGATTAGAGGCAGATAGATTTTTCACAAGCAATTACAACGAGGAGACATACACAAAGAAAGGATTGGAATGGGTCAATACTACTGAAGGTTTAAAACATGTGTTAGATCGTCACTATCCAGAAATGACTGAAAAATGGATGAATTCCAGTAGCGCATTCTCTGTTTGGGACTCTTCTCCACAACCTCACAATCCTATTCCACTCTACTTTCGCGTCCCTAAACATTAATTTATTTACTTATCCAAAATGAAAATATATATATATATATATCTTGAGAAATTGATAAAAACTAAATATAATTAGTAGTGCCCCAATAAAATATATGAAATGGTGCTTTGTACTAGTGGTACAAGCTATTAGATCCACCTAAATGATCAAGGATCAATCCCAAAAATTGTGTGTTCGACTATTAATTTTATGTGCAAGTATGTATTAAGATTCAATATAATGCTCTATCTTTCACTCGTTTAATTTCATCTGCTGAGCCAATATTTTACGAAACTGTTCAGTTCGTAATAAATACTATGACTTTTCTAATTTAAATAAATGTTAGTTAAACACATATTAATCAACAAATTGGTATAGCTGATCAAATCCATAATTTGCCTTTGTATAAATGATGACGAAGGAGATTTACTCACTTTTCAATTTGCGTGCAAAAATAGTTTGCAGCAGGTGGCTTGACTCGTTTGATAATATTCAAAATTGAGTGGTCCAATGGAAAACGTACTTCATATATTTAGCACCAAGCACTCTTTTGACCTCAATTTTTTTTTTTTTTTTTTTTTTAAAAATGAGGGAATTTTATTCATCCTTATAACACGCTTGTCAATCAACCAATCAAACATAAACTTAAATTGTAGATAGAACAAGAGAGTGAATTTTGATTACACTATACATCATGACAAGTTCACAACACAACAAATGTTTTTAATTTCTTCTTGTCGGATTTGATGTTGTACTCATACTAGATGGTAACCCTAACATATATCGTGCTAGGGTGGAAAACTAAAGCTGGGATGGATTAAGATGGGCTGAATCAATAGATAGGTTAATGTACTCCATCCAACATTTTTTAAAATAGGCTATCATGAGTTGAGTCAAGATGCACTAAACACTGAATAATAATTTAATTCGTTTAAAGTTAATTTAAATCAGCTATTTTCCGGCCGCCACTAGTGCTAATATTATGATTTACATATAGAATTACTAATAGATAGTGTATTTGAGTAATTTCAACAAGGAGACATACACGAAGAAATTAACAACTTAAATGAGTAAATAAGATAACTAAGAAATGGATGAACTCCAACAGCACCCGGAAAACCCTTCATCAATATATATACTTATCAAAATTTAAAAGGCCAAAAATATGTGTTTGACTGTTAATATTTGCCTGCAATTTAAATTTGTATTAAGATTCAGTTCTCTATTTTCACTTGTGTTATTTTATTCGTAATATGACTTTTTTGATTTAAAGATAATGTTGCTTATCCTATCATGACAGTCACACATACAGAACCAATCATCCAAACCTTATTATTTTTATTTAAAAAAAAAAAAATATTCTTCGCAAAAAAATGGTTAGGAGATTATATCATCCAAACCTTAAATTGCAGATCTAGAGCAACGCAAAGTGAATTTCGATTACACTATACATCATAAGACATAAGATCACAATTCACAACACGTCAAATGTAATTATTTTTGTCTTGTGGTATTTGATGTTGTCATTCATATATTTTTAAGCCCTTTCTTTTTATTCCACCCGATATTTTTTTCTAAGAAAATCGTGGTCCTATTCTCAACATGGCATGTACGGTATTATTTTCACGTGGAACTCTTCTTCTTTCTTTCCCCGTTTATCTTCACCTAACTATATTAGAATTGTCAAAGCTATAAAACGTTCTACATTTTTTAAATTTATTAATTTTAAAAAACGTTCTAATACATTATTTACGAGTATTATTTTTGTAGGATACTCGTGCCTTTATGCTTCTATACTTATCTCTATTTATAGAAGGGATATGTGTCCTCCAAAATTAAGCATTTAGAGCCCCATATATATTACAAGTGATATTTCTAGCTTGTAGGAAATTAAATTAACAATATGTCTTTTGTTAATCTCTTGCTATTTCCTCTTCGTTGTTTCATTCACAAAGATTTTCATGATATCGTTGACAGAATGAGTCTTCTCAACAAACTTCTGTTTTTGGTAATATATTCTTTACTAATTAAATTGTTTTTTCTTTGTTTTCCACCCAAACTAAGTTTTAAACGATATTGAATTGAAGAATATTTTTGAGATACCTCTAGTTGATTAAGAAGTCGAGAGTCTTTTAGAAATGACCTTTCTACCTTCACAAGGTGAAGATAAGATATTTACGTACACATCATTCTTTTCATACCCTAGTTATGAGATTACAGGGGTTTGATATCTGTTATTAATTGTTCAATTTGTTGGTTGTGCTCCTCGATCGATCTGTAAATAAATTTATTTGCTATATAGTCAAGTTATCTTACCTCTTGGAATTATGTTACAGTACAATCAAAATTGTTTTTAATTAATCCTTTGTTGTACGTACGTACATTTTGTAATTAATGTTGTGAGTTGTGACATGCATGCGCGCAGATGGTTCACTTGGTTGATAAATTGAACCTGTGGCATCGGCTACCGGTGTTCTTGGGGCTACTTTATCTCGCAGCACGGCGACAACTTCATCAGGAATATAATTTGATCAACGTCGGTAGAAAACCTACCGACGTTACATCAAATCGGGCCGTTGGAAAATATAACGACCCCTTTAATGAAGGAGGTGGCAGTGAATTTCCTTCCTTTGGTAGGAATATGATGCCTGTTGATCAACATGAAAAGGTATAAATTACTTGCTTATAAACATTTTCTAATTTATCTACTCATTTGATAAATACTTATAAGCCAAAAATTTAATCAAAAGTTACATATTAGTTATCCCCCAATTTATAGGGGCCTGTTGATATAATTAGTTGGGTTTAAATAATGTGTGATATTAACAATCTGAAAAATTGAACTCATTAGATATAAAATTTTGAATCCAACTAGCAACTTATAAGCGATTGTGGATTTATCAAGGTTTTACCTATCTAAGCCTTTAGAGCCTGTTTGACATTGTTGTTAGAAGGCCAAAAATGTTTTTTTGTTAAAAAAGAACTAGCGTTGGCAAATCCTTAAAAGTGTTTTTAGAAGCAAAAACAATTTTTTTTGTTGTTATAAACTAAAAATCTCTCTTCTTAACAGAATCAGAAGCAGAAACAGAAAATTATTTTTTTGAAGACTAAAATAACCCTTCCATAATATATATATTTACATATATATCCTTATTATTTAATTAGCATATCTCATAACTCATAAGTTTGATTATGTTTCATTTAAAAAATTTATTTTTATTTTCCTTACCAGGATACTATTAAATTTATAAGTTTTATAAAAGTAATTAAGGGTACATACTTTAACCATTCTAAGAAAGAACAATTTATGGCACTTTTATTTTCTAAGAAAGAACTATTTTAATTAGTGGCAAGATTTTGAATTGTCAAAGGTTTAGGCAAAAACACAAAGCTCTTCTGGTGCAAAAGTGACCTCGCATTGCATGTATGGTCCCAATTCACAAAACTTCATTTCAGATTTGGATTTTCTGAGGGACCATACGTCAAAGCGCAGATACATTTGAATTCAATATTTTTAAAATAAAATAAAAAATTATGTTTAAAAATTTATAAAAATTGCAAGAAATTAAATTATAAATATGTACGGATGATAACTTTAAAGATATAATCTATATAATACTGAAAATTTTAAAAATTAAATTAATAATAATACTTAAATTTGCCTTTGTGTGAATGCCTTGCATGACTAAAACAGTACTTACAATGTACCATGTCATGATCTTATAAATAATTTATACAATATTTGTGTATAAAACTTAAACTCAACCTTGAATATACTCTACGTATATATAGCAGTGAATAACGATAGATAGCAAGGAAAACGATGCTACCACAAAGAACGTACTCCTATTTCCTTTGCCGTGCAACCACGGGTGTACCTGGTTTGATTTGAGTCCCTTTTTCTTTAAAAGCAAATGAAATCAATTAAGCTGATTTTTTAAATGATGAAATCAAATCAAATTAATTAAATTGATTTTCATAACTTTGATTTTTGTTGGTATTTTTGGTTATTTAATTTTGAGAAAAGGGTCAAAAATACCTCTCAATTTTGTTTTATTGGTGGACTATTCCCTTGCCGTTAAAATGAAGTTATTCTTACCCATGCCGGTATTAATTTCATCATATGTGCCCTTAATTGGATTGAAAGCCCCAAATCAACTAAAATTACCCAATTTTAACTCTATCCAACCCACTTAATCATATAACCCATTTCTTTTGCCTTGACAACATATGGTCAAGCGCATATTATGTTGACTAGTCCAACATAACATTACCAAACCATTTTCAAGGAAATTATAAACATTACAATAATTTTTGTTTGTTTGAGCAAAAATTAAAGATCTACTTGTGAGTTGTGATATACTAGGAGATAAATATTTGAATTAAACATTAATGATGAATAGTTGATCAAAGGACTCAACGACAAGTTATTTTGAGCATGATTTAGATTTTGGAAATTATATATCAAAATAAAAAATTTGAGAAATTTATATATTTCTTAAATTACAGTTAAAGAATCCAGATCCTATGGTTGTTGCAACAAAGCTGCTAGCACGCAGAAACTTCATAGACACAGGAAAACAATTTAACATGATAGCTGCCTCTTGGATACAATTTATGATTCATGATTGGATCGATCATTTGGAAGATACTCAACAGGTATAATTCCCGATCGAACCAATTTAATTAATAATGACAAAGTTTTCTTAATTGGAAAAATAATGTATTTTAATTGTTTGTTATGAGTACAGATTGAGGAGCTTAGGGCACCTGAAGAAGTTGCAAGTCAATGTCCTCTCAAGTCCTTTAAGTTTTACAAATCAAAAGAAACTCCTACCGGCTTTTACGAAATTAAAACCGGTTACTTGAATAGGCGTACCCCTTGGTGGTAAGAATACATTTTTGTTGCTCACATATATGTATTTAGCCGTTAAGTAATTTTTGCGTGTACATGAAGGGATGGAAGTGCTATTTATGGGAGCGACGCAGAGATCTTGAAGAAAGTAAGGACATTTAAATACGGAAAATTGAAACTATCAGAAAATGGACTCCTTGAACAAGACGAAAATGGAAAAATCATCTCTGGTGATGTTCGCAACACTTGGGCTGGACTTTTAACACTGCAGGCGCTATTTGTACAAGAGCATAATCTTGTTTGTGATGCCTTGAAGGTACGTACGATCTAGTACTCAAAGACGGATCAAAGATTTCATGTTGAGAATATATTAACTTCTAATAAAAGTTTTTTTTTTTTAACAGCTTAAGTTTTTAGATGAAATAGTCATACACTTCAACATTTCATACTTATTTTATTGATTTTCAATATTGTTGCAGAAAGAATATCCAGAATTGGAGGATGAAGAGTTGTATCGTCATGCAAGACTGGTGACTTCTGCTGTTATAGCAAAAGTTCACACCATAGATTGGACCGTCGAGCTTCTCAAAACTGACACCTTATTAGCAGCAATGCGGGCGAATTGGTTAATATTCTCATACAAATTAGTTATTTCTAAGTACTTTGTCATTCGTACTTAATTAATGACTATTTGGACAGGTATGGATTGTTAGGGAAGAAATTTAAAGATACATTTGGGCACGTTGGAGGTTCCATTTTAGGTGGTTTTGTGGGAATGAAGAAACCTGAGGATCATGGAGTGCCTTATTCCTTAACTGAGGAATTTACGAGTGTTTATCGGATGCATCAACTCCTACCTGATACGCTTCAGCTAAGGAATATCGATGCCACGCCTGGACTAAACAAATCTCTTCCTTTGACTAATGAGTAAGGCAGCATTATTAGTTTCAAATTATTGTATGTAGCTAACTAATGTAATAATTGCCTATTGAAACTATAGGATCCTGATGGAAGATCTAATTGGGGGTAAAGGAAATGAGAATCTATCAAGAATTGGGTTTACTAAGCAAATGGTTTCAATGGGCCATCAAGCTAGTGGAGCTCTTGAACTTTGGAATTATCCGATATGGATGAGGGATCTTATTGCTCAAGATGTCGATGGAACTGACAGGCCACATCATATTGACCTTGCAGCTCTTGAAAGTAAGTTTATTTCTCATGATTAAAAAAAACTGTATATATATATAACTGATCTTCTTGTTCGGATGCCAGTTTATAGGGACAGAGAAAGGAGTGTTGCTAGGTACAATGAATTTCGTAGGAGAATGCTTCAAATTCCCATCTCCAAATGGGAAGATTTGACAGATGATGACCAAGTCATTAAAACTCTTAGTGAAGTTTATGGTGATGATGTAGAACAATTGGATCTGTTAGTTGGAATGTCCGCGGAGAAAAAGATTAAGGGATTTGCCATATCTGAGACTGCCTTTTTCATATTTCTAATCATGGCATCAAGGTTCGTACTAAAAGTGGGAAAAAATCAATCCATTTATGCATAATATTACTAGTATGATTTATAGAATGACTAATATTGAAAGTTGATTTAAAATTTTTACAGAAGGTTAGAGGCAGATAAATTTTTCACCAGCTATTACAACGATGAGACATATACGAAAAAAGGACTTGAATGGGTGAATACAACAGAAAGCTTAAAAGATGTACTAGATCGACATTATCCAGAGATGACTGAAAAATGGATGAACTCCAACAGCGCCTTTTCTGTTTGGGACTCGTCTCCAGAACCTCACAATCCTATTCCACTCTACTTTCGCGTTCCTCAGACATAGGCCCCTCCCTCCCTCAGCTCCCTCCTCAATATACTTAAAATCAAAATAAAAAGAAGTAATATGTGTGCCGATTATTTTTTACCTGCAAATGTGTATTAAGATTCCATGTACTATGTTCAGTAGCCGTTTTATGAAACTATTTCAGATTGTAATATGATATTTTTGTCTAATAAAAAAGAGAAACATGTGGTTTTGTTTCATACTTTTCTACATTTTTCAAACACATACTTTAACCAACAAACTTGTATAATTGGCTGAATTGAACAATTAGCATTATACAACAATTTAACATGATTTACAATTATTAATTCATTTAGGCTGAAGGCCACTTCCATTACTCATAAGACATGTCCCTCCCTACCTCAACTCAAAGAAGAAAATTTTGAATTGAATAAAATGAGAATGTCTAAAATCAATGGAAATTGGGAAATTTTCTTCTAAGAATTTCCTGTAAAAATTCATTCCACGTATCAATCGGCCCTGGCAAACACCAATGGATACAATCACTATAGCCCTTCATCCATTTATTACCCCAATAGGCTCCTGGATGTCCATCTGGTCTCATTAACATGGCTCTTGTCACGTCCACAATTTCAAACATGTTACCATTTTTTTCTCCATCTTTTCTTGCTCTTTCAATTTCTTCTATTTGAATGCTCCTAAATTCCCAATCTTGATCACCAATTTTAACTTCATCTCTAGTAAACGGTCTTGTTCTGTTGCAAAATCCTCCTTCATTCCATGCTCCTTGCTCGAATTGACCAGCGGAGAATGTCCTCAAAAGCACAACAATACCTATTCAAAAACCGTGCAGACTTTTTAGGAATGAGTTCAACTGAACTGATAATTATAAAAATTGAACCCACCAAGATAAAAACTGAGTCTATACCTGAGCATTCCACGCATTTGTTTATGTAGTTGAATGCAGCTTGAAATGCTCTTCGAATGGCGTAACCAGGGCCAAGATCTTGAACCCCTGCTTCCCCACAATAAACACATCCAATAAGGTTTCCATTTTCGTAAAGATAATTAGGTCGAAGGAACCAATGTCCATCTGAGAAAATAACATAATCTATGTTGGTTAAATGTTGAGTCCAATTCCCATTTAATTTGTCCAAATGCAAGTCAAATCCGCCCGTGAACGAACCATTGATAAATCTCTCAGTGGCAAAGACAAGAAATTCTGTGCGGAGGACCATGAGAGTGAAGTTATGATGAGGAAACAACCATGTTCTGAATTTTTCTTCAACATCCTTGTACATGTCTGTTGGACTTTCTTCCTGCAAGTTTTTGTACCAAATTAAATCTTACTTTTGTTGCATAATTCTTTTTTGTCTAAATCTAAGTTGTTGCATAAAAGATGATGATAGCTTAGTGGTTCTTTGCGGCAATATTGCACATGATATTTGTGTAATAATAATAAAAAAAAGGCGTAATTCGGAATAAAAAATCTTTGTTGCATGTGAAGGGAGCAGTCGAAGAATGAGTCACGTAAATTTGACATATTGCTCAAAGTCATTTCTTTGACACTTGCAATTTTAGATAGAAAGAATAAAATGTAAAGATGTTACACCTAACCTAAGCCCAACCAAATTCCAAAAATTAGCTCGCCAAGAGAATACCAAAAGTGATAAAATAATTAAATTCTAATTTATATGACATTTTTTGTTTTTCGAGAGTCAAACAGTTTAAGTTTGATCGAAAATTTGTGCGTAGAATCTTTAATTTTTTTGAAATGAAATTTATATATCTGTAAACTAAGTAAAAAGTACTATAAGTCACAATAATTGACAATTCAAAATAATTGAAAGATAAATAAAAATTTACTATCAAAGATAAACTTGTTTGAATCTCAAAATTTAAAAAATAACAACTAAATTGAATTGAGACAAAAAAAAGAGTATATTTTTAATATAATAAAGAAGAAGTAGTAAGTAGTATTTTTTATGAGCAGTTGTGGAAGAAAGTAAAGATGGGACGTACAATAATAATGTGTTGATTGCGAATATGGCGTCCGAATAAACGGAACATTGGGGAAACAATTAATTGTCCTCCAAGTGTCAAAGTCAAACTGACAACAAAAACCTACTCGATCACATCTTTTCATAATTTACCTTATTTTAAGACCTTAGAAAAAAAGAGCAAAGATCACGCATCTCTATGCAATTTTAATCGTTTCAATAATTATTGGTGCACCAAATTACGCATTCCTAGAGAGATACACAAACAACTAAGTTCATTCTTTGTACACTATTTATAAAAAAAAAAGGCAGCCTGAATTTGGAGGTGTAGTTTCAAATTATATGATGTAACTATGTGTAGTAAATTGAGCTGTGAATAGCTAGGAAGAAAAGTAGCTAGAATGACTAACCGAAGATAAAATACAGAGTAGGGACTCCATATGGTTCCTTGCGAGGGAATCGCCTATAAACGCCATCGTCTTTCCTTTAACAAATGTTAAAAATGTTTTAGCATTGAAACGGGGAAGCGTACATTCTTCTGGTTCCCATCTCCACTGCATAAATTCTTCATCTGCCCTTCCGTTCAACAAACAGTTTTTCGAATGAGGAATTGTTGGACAGCTAAAGTTTGTATAATACAGAGAATTACCCTTCTCCTCTAAAACCCAACTACCATTCAACAAGTCACAATCGGATGATGTACTGTTGTTGTAATCTGCCAAAATATGAGCAAAGACTATTGATTAATTACAAATGAAAATACTTACAATAAGTGATTAAAGAAAGGAGGAGTTTTGTCAACTTAATTACCTGCAGGTTGTAAGGAGTTGGTAATAGTAGGAGGAGCTGAATCTTCTTTGGTTGTGAATATGAGGATTGGGTTGAAGGAAAAATGAAGCATGTAGCAGCTGAAAATCATGATTAGAAAGAGTGAATAGAGCAATAAAAAACCGGGGCTTCCCAAGTTAAGAAACTTATCCCCTTTGAAGAGATTATAACTTTGAACATTCTTTCGTGTCAATGCAAAATTACACAAATTCATCTTCATTTGATATACATTAACAACAAGGAGAGAAGTAGATTTAAAAGATAAAATATGAGTCAATTAGGAAAACTGAGAGAAATGCGGTGCGTGCCCTACTTTTATAGAAGAATGGGTTCATTTTTCTTGAGTAGGTAGTGGGGTTAGGTACACTCCTCACTGAACCCATCTGCACGACAGGTCATAATCCATCTTCTACACACATGACCACTTCAGACCCAACATATATATGCTACATAATCCTAGCTGATAGACAAATTTAGCAATTTATTATTTAATCTTCACCCAGAGGCGGATCTAGGATTTGGAGGTTGTGGGTGCCACATTGTTTAAGTAAGATAAGAGAATCGATTGCTTTAATTTTGAGTTACAATTCGGGTTATTATTATTTTTTTATTTTTATAAACAAATCGATCAAATATGCATGTTAGTAATGTTTTTTTAGATATTCCGAGATTAGAGATAACTAAACAATTCAATTTTTATTTACTTTTTGGAATTAGATTCTTATTCGCTGAAATTTTGAAAAAAAAAAAAATCACATTAAAATTTGAAAAAACTTTAATTTCCACCTCTGTAATTCCCTTTTCCATACCCTCAATTTGAATTTATTTATAAAAAAAAACACCAACAACTTTACATTACTCAACAATTTCATGTTTTGATTTGATATGTAATAATAACAAGAACTATTTAATAATATTAAACACAATAAACAAAATAAAGCAAGAGAAAGGGGCTTGATATAGCCCTCAACTCTGTTATTTAGAGTTAACGCATTCCTTGTTATAAAAATGACATATATACACCCTTTATGTTACAAAAATGATTCATATGCCCTATTATAACAAAAGTGAACAAATTAGGAGTAATTTTAAATCATTTTATTTAATTTTTAGTTTTACAAAACAGCTGTGTTATTTGTGCCCATTATAAATACTAAAATTTACATAAATACATAACTTATTTTACCACATTCTCTAAAATATCCTACCATTTGAAATTTTTTACAAAAATCTCTACCCTTTCCTATTCTCGGATACATCACTTTACGTGATGTACCGAAATGGTGAGTGATGTATCCGAAATAGAGACGTGATTTATCAGGAAATTTTGGGACCTATTTGGATTCTACCAAATTTAATTTTTTTTGTAATTTAAAAATGAATAAGGTTATGATGTAATTAACTTTTAACCCTGTGAGATTTATGTAAAACTAGTAAACTGAACCGCGCGTCGCGCGGTATATTAGTATTTCAAAAATTAAATTGAAACAAATAATATTTTACTTAGACCCGCAACTTTTTCTTTTATATATCAACAAATTATACCAAAAAATAAAATAAATCATCAAAATAAGGTGAAACACCATAAAAATAATCAGAAGAAAAGATAATTATATTTTTGAATTGGATTTGCCTCGTCAAAAAAAAAAACAAATAACATTATTTACTTTTTAAAATCTATGTCCGAACACCTACTTAAAAGATACGAAGGTCATTTTTGGGATGTTGAAATTGCAAATGGATTTTGCATATATAAAATCGCATCTCGAAT
>JAJOOS010024795.1:0-20472 GCA_029582725.1 Solanum chiquidenum
CTTATGGGCAACACTTTCTTATTTAATGTATCTAGTAGAAATACAACACTTATCAATTTAAATTGAAAGGATCTTCATGATCTCAAACAAAATAAGATTCATACATAATAATGTATCATGCACTAATTTTTTAGTTATGATACGTAAATTCGAATTTATACTAAATGTATCTGATACATAACAATTACCAAATAATAATGTATCGATCTCAAACCTAAAATCTTATGGGCAATACTTTCTTATTTAATGTATCTAGTAGGAATACAATACTTATCAATTTAAATTGAAAGGATCTTCATGATGTATCTTCTCAAATTTTTTGATAATTTTGAATCAAAATTGAAAGAATCTTCAATGAACTAGGAGAATAATTTTGAAACTCAAAATTTTCAACAATTTTGAATCAACACGGAAAGGATCTTCAATGAACTGGAGAAGAATTTTGAATCTCAAAATTTTCGACAATCTTGAATCAAAATCGAAGGGATATTCGATAAAGTTGAAGATTCACAAAAGACATCATTTGTCCAACAATAATTCCATCACTTTTGTATCCTTCATAACTCACCTTGCTTATCCAAAATTTCGACAAAAGTTTTTATGAAACATAGAGAACGATGAACAAGAAGAAGAAATTAATTTTTGAATTTTTTGATTTGTTACACTATAGGATTTTGAATTCTTGCTAATAATTTGGAATGGAATAACGTAATTTATGGGATCTTAATTTGATTTTCAGCTTCTTCCCCCCCCCCCCTCCCCCTTAATTAGTGCAACAAATGGATACTATGAGTCTTAATTTGATTTTTCAGCTTTTTCCCCCCTTAGTAAGTGCAACAATTGATACATAATGTATCAACAATAATGTATCCGAATCCTTAATTATGTATCCAAAATGTCTAAAAAATATGGGATTTATGTAGTTATAAAAATAATAGGGATAGAAGGTAATTTAGGTTTTACACTATGATATTTATGTAAGTTATACAAAAATAAATACTCTTTCTATCCCAATTTATGTAGCACTTTTTATTTTTCGAGAGTCAAACAATTTAAGTTTGACTGACAATTTATGCATGGAATCTTCAAATTTTTTGAAATGAAATTTATATATTTATAAACATAAAAAGTAATTGACAATTCAAAATATTTAAAGATATATGAAAAATTTACAATCAAAGATAGACTTGTTTGAATCTCAAAATCCATAAACTGACACATAAATTGGGATGGAGGGAGTATGGTTTTTCATGTTTTACTCTTATCATTAGTTACTTATTCCCCCAAATAAGTTTTCAAGACCTAATACTAGTTTATAGGGGTCGTGTGGTAAATAGTCATGCCAATCATTATTTTCTAAAGTGTACCAAGTCCGAATATGACAAACAAAAGTGAACGAAATGTATTTCCTTAATCTTGAGTTGAAACCTGAGTTAGGGTATGTTTGGTATGAAGGAAAATGTTTTCCTGGAAAACAAGTAGATTTTTGACTTATTTTTTCATTTTTGGTTAGTGAGTAGAAAATATTTTTAGTGTTTGATTTATGAATGAAAATTATTTTTGAGAAAATATCTCTTTTTTTTACTAGAGAGTAGAAAATAATTTTTAAACTTAATTTTTTTTGGAGGGGGGGGGGGTAGGGGTGAGATGGGGTAAAAAAATAAATATTTGAAATTAAAAATATGTTTTAAAATCAAACTTAATTTTTTTTGCGGTGGGGTGGGGTGAAAAAATAAAAATTGGAAATTGAAAATATTTTTTTAAAACAAACTTTAATTTATTTTTATTTTTTTGGGGGCGGGGGTCGTGATTGTGGGGTGAAAAAATAAAAATTTGAAATTGGAAATATTTTTTAAAAATAATTTTTAATTTTTCTTTTTTTGGGTGGGGTGGGGTGAAAAATAAAAATTTGAAAGTGAAAGTATTTGTTTAAAAACAAACTTTAAATTTTTTATTTTTTTTTGGGGGGGGAAGGGTGGTGGGGGAGGTCGAGGGTAGGGATGGGGTAATTTATTTATTTTTAAATTGAAAATATTTTTTAAAAACAAACATTAATTTTATTTTTTTGAAATATTAACTCTGTCCATGATATATGAGCAGCAGAAATCACACTTAGCTTGTTCATAATTAACTTAAAATGTTTGAAATATTCTGTGATGCTTGTGCAATTATATTTCTTTTACTTAAATTTATTGTATCCGAGCTATTTTTGCACATCTCAACTATTATGTCGGATAACTAGTATCTCCTATCACTACAAATACTAATAAACAGCCTTGTTCACTACGCTTAGAGATATAGGGGAAAAAAACACCAGTGTTCTTTGTTTTTCCTGCGATTTAAATCTGATCTCCAAGGTCTATACTAATTTATTGACCATTGAATCATATTCTTTATTAATGGTGGAACTAGATTTTTGTACATGTAAGAACTAGAGATGTCATTAAATAATTAAGCTCCTTTTCATTTATGCACAAAGATGATATTTTTTCTATTTGAATCACCAAAAAAGGAAGTCGGCAGGCATTATGGTCCTTTCTTTGTGGTAATACTCCTTTGGTCCACGTTTATTTATTCATATTTAACTAAATACATTAAAATGCAATAAATAAAATATTTCATTCTTACTAATAAAGGTAAAATAAGTAGAGCAACTTTCACATATAACAAACATAAAAATCATAGTTATATGATATAGCTATAGTTTGCATAATTGTGCTCCATAGCAAACATAAATATGTATATTTCGCTATACATATACAAAGAAAGCAATTGTATAATCTGTTTCGGTATACATATATAAAAGATCAATTGTATAATATGTGTTTGTATAAAACGAGAAAGAGAGAAAGACAAAAGAAAACTGGGCAGGGGAAGATAGTATTTGTTTAATCACAAGTGTATAGGACGAAAATATATGCATTTGTATTTGTATATACAATTTTCTCTTGCTTTATACAAACACAAACGCAATGTATACATTTGTGTTTGTATAAAGTGAGAGTGGCAAGCGAGATTTGGGAGAGTGGCGAGCGAGATCTAAGAGAGGGAAGAGAGAAGAACGAAAATATATGTATATATACAATTTTCTCTCGCTTTATACAAATACAAACACATTTTATACATTTGTGTTTGTATAAAAGCGAGAGAGGTGAGGGAGACTGCCCAGCGAGAACGAGAGTGGCGAGTGAGATTCACCAGGAGAGAGGTGAAATAGCAACAGTTTGTTGTGGGGTACAATTAAATCAAACTATAGTTATATCATTTAATTTGAATTAATAGTTTATTATTATATACAGTTTTTCCAAATAAATAAGTATACAAATAGTATATCATTTCTTGGTTTTTCAAATTGGACTAGTAAAAATTGATATATAAGAGTGGACGTAGGCAGTATAATTCGGCAAACACAGTACATTCAACTCTTCCGATCCAAGTGTTTATGATCTGCATGGACAAAAGGTCTTAACATGCAGGGAGAGGTGTTTAGTCCTATGGCCTCTTTCTTATTTTTTTCAAGAGGGACGAACACAAATGATACACAATTTTAATTTTATAATATAGCACTGCTAAAATTATGATCATCTTGTCTCAATTTATGTATTCTATTTTTCTTTTTAGTCAGTTTCAAAAATAATATCTCTTTCCTTTTCTGATAACTTTTTTATTTGAGCTTTCTACTTGATATGTTTAAGGCCACAAAATATGCATATCTTAAACTCTGTATCAAGTCAAAAAAGGACAAACAAATTGAAAGGAAGGTGTAAAATTAATTAATTTCTTGATATAGTACATAATACGTACGTGTACAATATTCCGTTGCAAAATACAACTTTCAATCTCTAATATTCAAGCTGTAGAGAACGGATCGAAGTACGTTAATCGATTATATTAATTATAAGACTAATTAAATACTGGAATAATTACAAATGAGTACTAGGGGTAGGAGAAAATAAATAAGTTTGATCTAACTAGACATTTGGACCAATTATTTCACTCTGAGAAGAATGTCCAATACCCGGGCGGTGTCCTGCTTTGACATCGTCTATGGATACTTCAACATTAGAGTGTTTTGTTTTTGGCACTGAAGATGAATGTCCAATACCTGGGCTATTTCCAGTTTCGTTAAGTGTATAGCTCACTGCTTTTGGCACTGACAATGAATGTCCAATACCTGGGCTATTTCCGGTTTGTTTTGGTGCGTAGTTGATTTTTCCATTTACTTTTGAAGCGTCTCCAATAATAAAATGTTGTCTTTCAGGAATTTCTTTTGCGCTCATATTATCAGCAGAATCGGGTTTCTTCAATGCTTTCAGTTGTCTTCCCTCAGCAAATAGAATTAGATGGCAAGCAATTACTGCAACAATGAAACTAATTACACAGTTTTGTTGAATACAGGCCATGGTTAAATTCCTCTAGAGGTTGTTAAATTGAAGTAATTGGGGGTTTAAGTGTTGAAATTTAGATGCTATCGAAGTTTGGGATTTGAGTGAGGAATATTTTCCATCATTGTGGGATTTATAGGAACGAGAACCTCCCTACAAATTTATTGTCATCATTAATTAAAAGTATTATTTTAGTACGGAGTACTTTTTTTTTTATTTTTTCTTCTTGAATTGAAAATTGTCCTCTTGTATTACTCCCCGTCCATTATTGTTTGTCATGCACAATCCTTAAGAAATAAATTAATAAGAGGGAGAAGGAGCTTAATTTATTGGTTTTAAATTGTGAACGGGCTAATTATATTTCAAAAGTGCAATATGTTCAATAGTAAAAGCCCAATGATTGAACCGGTCAATATTAAATATTGAATATATACCTTTGACTATAAGTCATAAGTCAACCTAACAAGGCGGAGCTAGATCATTGGCTGCAGGTTAAAAATTTATTTTATATGTATAAATTATTAATTTAGAACCTAATAACTTGAAAGATCTAGATTCCAAACTCATAAGCTTTAAATTCTGACTACGCTTTTGCTAAACCTAATATGATGATGTAAAAAATCTACATGTAACGTTAGTGTACACAACTTGCACTAAAAAAAGAGTTATAATTATGCTTTGACCTACTTTAGTCGTGCAGTCGTGTGGCTGGCAATTGTTTTGTATTAATTATAATTAAGGTGTTTAAACTTGTACTAAGGCAAATAGTTGGCTGTACAGTAGCCTCTCTTTTTGTTCATGCAGCTTTATTTTTTGTATCTAATAAATAACAAAAGATCTTTGGACTTTAGGTTTATAATACCAGAATTGCCTATAGCCAGCCGTCCCACTACCGAAATTCCAAATTGAAAGATTAGATTCTTTAGTATTTCCCACTTTGGTTGTGCTCAATTTTTTAACTGTGTGGTTTATATGCAACTTCTGACTTTGCTAAGTAGAGGCGGAGCTAGGATTTCAATATTGCTGAATTTATTAACACAAATATATTATTTAAATTAAATTCACTGCTTCGACAGAACTCGCATGCAAGCTACCAGTTCCTCCCTAGTTTCTCGATACATAAAATTAACCAAAATGCATCTTATTCTACTCTCTTTTTCTTTTATTTTGGTTTATGGTACAACTTAATAGATTTTGAATGAGTTCATAATTAGTTAAGATTCCCAACTATGATTGCTATTTATATTATTCGTATATTATTCTTTTCAACTGTAAGAAAAGTCTGTGGAGGCTAAGAAGGTCGCTTTCTTATAATCTCGTAAAGTTATTTTTTAATGAAAAAGCCAATTCTGCTCCTTTTCTTCCTCTGTCTTGATCTCATTCTTATATTAGTCCTTTGTGTTGTGATACAGAGATCTTCTCCGGCTCATAAATTTCGATTGAGTAATTTTATTTTAATATGTATTTCAAATGTGTTGCCCATATATATTGTTCGAGCTGAAAGTAATAAGTCCAGTGAAACTCATTTTAGATTAAATTGGAGCTCTAGCTTTGATGTGATCAAATAATATTTGGTTAAAAAATAAAAGCACGAAAATGGGCTGCACGGGTGCCTTAGAAATATTGCTAAAAGGAGCACCTACCACTAACGAAAAAAAAAGTTGAATATTGGTAATGGAGGGCTTAGATAAGTTGTTAATGATAGTTGACCAATGACCAATCATCAGCTAAATAATCATTACTCTCTATTTTAGTTTGTTGTGGTCCTTTTCATTTACTATATCTGCTATGCTTTGACTCTTCCTTTTAGTACTTTACTACAATAAATTCAACTATTATGCCCACTTTAATCTTTTTTAGGATTTTTCAAATTGATGTGACACCTTTAATATTTTACTACTACACCACTTTTTTAAGCTTTCTGTTGTTTGTGGCAGTTTAATTTGATTTCTCTAATAAAGAGTTACATCATGAATTTGATTATCTTTTTTGAGTGAAAACTATATATTTAGATTTTGGCTAATTGTGAGGGGCCCTAGCACTCTTCTTTGTCTCAAATAAAAGGTTAATACTGCTTCAAATAAGTCAAAATAAAGCAAAGAAGTGGGATATTCAATTCCATTGACTCTCCAATATTTTCTTAAAACTGTATAATTACATTCAATTATGTACACACAAATCGAATTTCAAAACATACTCTTAATAAGTCTCTCAATGAATCGAAATTGGAAAATGATTTTCTTTATATAAGGACATGTTAAAGTTGGCTCCTCGAGTCCTGGAAAAATCTCTTTAGCACTTGTCCCACCAAATTGCACAAGACATAAAATATATAAGACTATTATAATATTACTTAGAAAATAGAGAGAATTTCATTTCAGCTTTTGCTAGGCTGTGATACATGAGTACTGTTGGCAGCTCAAATGATTACTATTGTATAAATCATTACAAAAAAAATGGTGTAAAGAATCTTTTGCATGTCTATTGATAATCTTTTAATTACACCAGCAGTACTATACATTAATTACCATTATGATTTTTCTTCCTCATTTTGCCTATTCTCATGTTATATGGTTGATATTAGTTACGTCTAGCAGTTCTGTTGAATATCCAGAGAAGCACCAACTATTCGAAGCAATGGCATATTTATAGCCTGAAAATGGGGCGTGCATCTCTTCGTAAAACTAGGTTTTTTATGTATACATATTTTCTAGAATTGGTATAATAGTATCCGTTGATACCTATGTTACAAGAATGATAATTGATGCACTTGGTTGAGTGTTGAGTTATTTACCTAAAGAATTAGGTAGTTATTTTTAGTATGCACGACAACTAAACTGGACCGGAGAGAGTACATATTAGGTAGGCCGCAAAGTATGAGATTCTCCAGTTGGAAAGTGAGCATGCTTCACTGATATATATTAGTATAAAGAACTGAAAAAGGGGGTAACCAGTGGAGCACATACAAACAATCCAATATACTATATAGTATTAAGGATTAAGGACAAGAATATTTTGATTCCATGACCGGTGGGCTCTCAGAAGTTTAATTTGCCTACCAAATTATGTCCTTAAAATACATAAAAATTAAAATAAAGATTATATATACAGAGTGATATATAATCTTGCATGGCTCATAAATACATTATTGTTGCAACATTTTCCATACATTCAATATATACATTCTATACCATAATGAGTAGGTGTAATGGGATATGGTTGGGATCCCCCACCCTTATTAGTCAACGGTCTAAAATTCGAGCCTTGTAAAAAAAAGCTTGTCGGCAAGGACCTTTGCTCAGAAGCCTACCTAATGCGAATCTGAATTAGTTAGTACATTAAATGAGCTTTGAATTAATACAAAAAATGTTAATTAACAAAAAACATGTAAAGATACACGTTTTGTGAACAAAAAGAAAAAGGTTGTACATCTCCAATATAATTTCTTGTGTAATGCATGCATGTGAGAATATAATCTCAATAACCCTCATGTTGCTAGCTTTCTTCTATAAATAGCAACAGGGAAAATAGAGTTTAAGCACACCTATAACAACAATTGCATTAGTCTCTCTATTATCATCACTCGATCTCTTCTTCATGGCTCAATTAATCAAATTGATCCTTGTTAATCTTTTCCTTGCAATGGTCTTCTCCCACATTATTCAATCTATTGAGGGAAGACATTTGAAGTTGGAGAATACAAATGATCCCTCTAGACCCTATGTTCAAACACTAAAGTATGCAACATTTGAGAAGGGTCTAATAAGTCACAATTATGTGGCCACAATTGCAACCCCAATTAGTCCGGTACAGACAGTGTCTCAGCCACCACCCCCTGGTCACCCCGATGGCCTCGGGACTGGTCATAGCCCTGGAATTGGTCACTCTCTTAAAGGGAACTAAAAAGAGAAATACTAAGTAACTTGTATTTATGTATCAATGTAATTCATATGTTTATCATAATGTACGTGAAATCTTGACATTCAAATTAAATTGATCAGCCTATTCAGGATCTCATGACAAACTTGCATTAGTTTATAATTTTCTACATGAGGTACACAAATAGACGTTCTAGTTTTCTTCACTGTTCTAGTCAGTCATCCTTGACATCAAAATTACTGACCAACACTTCACAAAGTCCTTGAAGGAACTAAAAACAAGCATTGCTTTTGAGAAGAATTTCTTTATATTAGTATAGAACATATATGTTTTTATATATTATAAGTGCATATGAAAGTATCATTAGTTGAATAAAGTTGCACGATCCACAAAATTATAAGAAAGTGTGCAGAGTTTTTCAATGACTTACACAATCGACATACAGGCTACTAAACTCCCCCTAAGCAACAAAATTAGGTGGTTGCTCCGTATAGACTTCTTCACAATGCAATAGTTGCCGGAAAGTGCTCAAAATCTAGTATAATGTATATGAATCGTGTTGGAATCAATAGATGAGTTGATATTAAACAAGAAAGTCACTGAAAAACTGGCTGGAACATGTTCATATGCTTTGCATTAGATTTGATGGCTAAAAGTGATCACAATCTAAAAAATAAAATTATATGTCTAAGATTTTTAGAGTATAGGTGCACCAGTAAAAGAAAAAAAGGAAAAAATATATTATGTGTAAATTAAATTATTTTAGAAAAATCTAGATAAAACTAATTAGTACATGTATTAATTTTCACCTTTTTCTTACTCAATAAATGTAGTGGAGAGAAATGAATGTGATGAATATGAAGTATAAATAAATTGAAAATAAATAAAGAATAAATAAAATATTAGTAGTAAAATATTTTTTTTATGGAATGAAAAAAAAAAACGCAACAACTTAAGATGAAAATGATTCCTAAAATTTGCCCTATTCCAATGACAAATCTTTATTGGGCCACAAGTTGGGGTAATTACGATCTAGGCCCAGAATCAAACCAAATGTGGGTAATAAGTTGGGCTAAGTATATTCTCGGCCCAGAATCAAACTTAAAATTGCAGGAAATTACATTCATGACCTTGAAAATGGTTGGTCTTGAAATGGTTATTAAGTAGAACTAGATTTTTGAGAATCGAACTCACACCTATTCAGCAAGAGTAAAAATTCCTTTGATATATTTTCAAAAACTATCTTTTAATTAAGCCCCCCAAAATGTGTGGTTAATTTGATGGAAATTGAGACCTTTGCAAATTGCAACAAAATAATTTTTATTTTGTGATAGGAAACAAGATTCTGTTCACCTGTGCAATAGGAACATGAAAGAATTGAACATTTATCAAACACAAAAAGAGTTAAAAGAATTTGTTGGACCCTTAGATAGTTCCATCAAAATCATTGAGTACAATTTTAAGTAGTAGAAAATAACCTCTCACTGACTACTTTATTAAATTACAAAAAGGAAAAGAACAAATAGAGAAATATTGCCTACAAATCTATGACTACTCCCAACTTTAGCTACTTCACTATTTATACACACTTCAATGTGAAGAAGAAAAAACACTAGAGATACATGAGAGTGAAACTTGGTACTATGCTGAATTTCGACTGATCTTCAGAGGCAAATGCAGCAGGAAGCTTTTCCAAGTTGAGACTATACCAGTCAGCTTTTACAAGAAAACACAGTTGATATCTACACCTCCTTCATCGATCAATGAAAGTGAGAAGTCAGAAATTAATAATCAGCTCGGAGGAACTTCTCGTAAGCTGTTCCACTTAAGGTCTTGTTCACATCATCCCAGTTCTTGATATGCTTCCACAATGGCCCGTTATGTATCTTGACTTGACGGCTACTTAGATCCATGTTAGGCAATCTTAGAAACTCAAGAATATCTACCAATTTCTGCATTAAAAGCAAGAAACATGAGCAAAACTGATGAAACAAGATTGCAAAAAACTACTACATTGGTCTCTTCAGCATAGCAAGCTATGGAAGTTGGTCATACAAAAAGCTACTGAAAAGCCTCTACTTTTTTCAGAAAATGGAAAGTTGCAGAAGCTTGACTAAATTTACGGTTTGAATAAGTAATTAGGGGAACTCCCTGGATTTCTAGTGGATTTAGAAATGCAGGACAATAGTAATTACTCCCTCCGTTTCAATTTATTTGTCTAGTTTTGACTTGGCACGGAGTTTAAGAAACTAAATAGGACTTTTGAATTTTATGATCTTAAACTAAAGATACGTAGAATGTGTCAAATTGAAATTAAAGAGTTGCCTAAGAGGAATGAGACATTCCTTTTGAAACGCACTATAAAGGGAAGTAAGAAAAACAAATCGCAACGGAGAGGAGTACAAATTGAGATTCTTACAGTTTGATTTCTGACAATATCTTCGTAATACAGAATCATATGCCGAGTGCTATTGAAGTAGTCCAGTGCCTCCGTGGCAGAAACCTCCATTCTTTTCAAATCTGTGATCAACAATGTTGTATTGATTTCTGGTTTATACTTAGCAAGAGTACCAGCCTAGGCAAAGCAGCAAAATGATTAGATTGTATAATTTTGTGTCCATATGTACATGCATGTAATGATAAAGAGGGAAGGATGCAAGAAGATACCTCTTCATGTGAGTGCACATGAGACTTATGTGTTCCATTCAAGAGTTTGGCATATCGATCATGGGAATTTGAAAGAACGGAAACCATACGTCGCAGTAGATTCTTTCTAAAGAGAAATATCACGGAAACACCCTTCCTATTGAAGTACTCAACAATTTCCTTGTGGTGTTCTATTAACCCCTGCAATGGCAATTATCAACCAAGTCAATTAGGTGTAGTGCTTCCCGTTAACAAGGAGAATAAAAAGAGCGGCCATCACTTCCGTGTGTGCATGGGTGTTCAGCTATCATCACATCCAGAACAATGTACGAACAGTTTTATGTGATAAAAGCATCAAGTAATTACAATATATTGAAAGATATAGAAGTTTTTGCCCTTTTTATCTGTCATATCAATATTAACAAAAATCTGTCATCTCACTAACTAGTCTTAACAGTTCGGTGAAACTTTCCAGTTTCACTAGGGATGGCATACACTCTTGATGTTTGCATTTGAGTACTCTGAAATTGTCAAAGTTACTTCTAGAAGCACAAATATGAATGCACTTCTTTGCCTCAAGCAGTAAATTGTCAGAGAATTACTTTGGTGATGTGGAGTTATAGCTAATTATCTTCAAACACTCTGAATCTTGAGGAGTTCGAGAGAGGCCTACCCTTAGCTACACAATATTCATCTGTACCTACAAGTTTTCCAAAATATAGAATCTGAAGGATGACAATGGACAGTTTTAAGGTAACAAAGGTTATTACCTGATTAAGCATCCACTTGAAGCCCACTGCAGCTGAGCAGTGATTTTTGGAAGCACTCGTAAAGAAGTCCAAATTGTAAACTGTGTCTAATGTCCTCAGGATTGAAGAAGCATTTTCTCTCCTATATTTGACATAGAATATTTCACCATTGGAGCTTACGTTCATATGACTATTCAATAGTGTCTCAAACCATCCACTCCCAGACCTTTGCATTGAGAGAATGGCAAAGCGCCGTACAGGATTACAGCTACATTCAGCCCTAAATCAATTAACAATGCAGATGAAATTAGTTTAGGCAAATTCGTGTAAGACAGAAACTTAAAAACCAAACCGAAATTTCTTGAGTACATACCGGCTAAAGGTTTTTGGCTTCGGATAATGCACATACGGAATTTGGGATTGATCCATGTCATAGTTATGGCAAGGCTTTTCCATGACTTCAATGTTCAAGTATTTACTTGTATTCTCCAAGCTAGTTTGTTTAAGACAAATTGAACAGATATAAATACCAAAGATCAGAGTAAACGCTACAACCACCATCCTTAACAATGCTGGAGATTTCTTGGGAGGTTTTATAATGATACTATCCTGCCATTCAAATACAAGACAATAGTCAATGTGAAAGTGGAAAGCAGACAACAAATGTGAAGTTATGAATCATTTTAGCCTTATATCACATATTAAGCAGGATAAAAGTTTCCTTCGGGTAAATAAGCTCAAGTAAAAATGCTACATAAGGAACACTAACACCGTAAAAAGAGGAATCTTAGCAGCTCAGTTGATTGACCACCTAAAGTTGGGTCGAACCCTCACCTCTCCCCATTTCTCTTTGCCCTACCCCCATTATAAAGAAAGGTGAGTTCTTTATTGAAAAAAAGAGAGAAACAATCCGTATTACTAACTTTAATGGGAAAAGCAGAGCAAGTATTTCGAGGTAAAGCAACACCACCGGTACAAATTAGGTTACAAGATAAGATAGATCAAACACATGTCAACCGAATACATATTAATCTACAATTATTATTCCACAGGCCAAAAATAGACTAGGCTAGTTGTGTTTGAAAAAGTAAAATTTATACCTATTTGCAGATTGAAAGCTCAAAATTTCTTTTATCAGAAATCGGAAGAACAAATACAAGAGAATGCACAAATTTTCCTTCTGTTTTCACACGAAGAAGTGCACAAATAATATTTTTTGTGTAGAAGAATATACTCCAAGATAACTTTAAGTTCGAACCCACCAGAAGAGACATAGTAGCAACCCAACAAGAAGAGGGGGGAGCTGGATTTCCAGCTCAAACAAGAAATGTAAATGTACCCAAAGAACAGATTTTTAGCTGGATCTCAGCTTAACAAACACAAAAAGAGCTACAGAAAAGAAAATGCAACCATAAACAAACCTTGGCAAAGAAACAAATATCCTCAGCCATTTTAGCTCCTAGTTGCAAAGAAGCAAACAAAAACCAAAAGGGTATACAGAAAACTCAAAATCTTGAAGTATTCTTCACCCCCTTATACTAAGCAGGCAGTGATCTATGTGTTATCAACAGTGAGTTTAGCAAAGGGCGTTAATTTAAAGCTGGAAGCTCTAGCGTTATGCTCGTCTCTTTCAATTCAGATTTTCTAAAAGGGAATATTGCGCTAACAAAATAGGAAAGAGAAATACCATTAGAATTTAACATGTTCAATAATCCTAAATTATCTTCTGTGTATTTGCACACTTCTTAAGAAACTATAAATAATATAATAATTATTTTTTAAATATAATAAATATAATATCTTGAAAAATATAATAAAAAAATAACTTTAATTTATAATAAAAATAAATTAGAAAATAAATATAAAATTATCTATTAATTTCATAGAGTGAATAAATATTGTAGGATATCCTAAAATAATATAGTGGACAACTATTATTGAAAGGAGGAAGTAAGAAAAAGATTGTCTTTATTTTTCGAAGACAATAAGAAAAAATTCGTTTCTTATATTTGTTAGGATAATAAATTACCTAAATCAATAAAAATTAGTTAGGAGTATGATTTTTCGTACATATAGGAAGAAAAAAATCGAAGTCATAATTAAGGTTACCAAAATAGTGGTGGGGTGCTTGTTGGTGCAGTCGCACTAATTACTACTTGTCATCGTACCTTTAATTGTGTGATGTTAATATAATATAAGGTATGTTCAATTTATGTTTTAAGTTTTGGTTTCACCTTTTTTGTCATTTATCTATATCCAACTGATAAAGGCAATAAAACCGTAATAAAAATGCCAAAATTCTGGCATGCCTCAGGGTAGACCCTCCCACTTGACTTTTTGTCTTTTTTCAACTTTTTTACGCACGAAGTTTTTATGCGTGTGATATATTAAGTAAAAAATCTTTTTTGTCAGAAAATTTGGCTAGAATTTGACTTGAATGATAGTTTTTTTATGTTATTTTAATTTTTAAAATATTTTTGCCCTTTTAACTAAAATATGGGAAAAAGATCAGTTTGTTTTAAAAAAAAAAAAAATATTAAAGTTTTTTTAATTTTCTGGTCAAATTCTGGCCAAATTTTCTGGTCATTTAGCACTTTCCTAAGAAAAAACTCTATTATCTAAATTTAAATTTGTTTGTCTTGTTTTTTTAAAATAAAACATATTATTTTTTAATAATTTTAAATTTTAATTTTTCATGTGATATGTCTAAAATTATGAGATTAAATGATATTTTTGATACATTTTGATATATTCTTAATTAATAAACGACAAATAAAAATAAAAATTTATATATATTTACAATATCGAACAAATAAAAATAAGCACAGAAATAAGCATGTATATTTCAACATGAGCCATATATGCTCATTGACTTGATGTAAATTTGTAAATTTCAAATGTGAGCAAGTACTTTTTAATATTTATGACCTATACTGCAATACATTGTCATGGTATTTATTGTCTACATGCATAAAATATTGTCTTTTTCTTTTGACCTGCATTACTAATTCTTGTCCAATTAATTATTGCATTGCTAGTCTTTGTATAACTAATTCATTAATTTTGGTAGTCTTAATTTTTACATAATTAATCTCTAAATTACAACCCCGCGTCATGTTAGAATAAGAATGATAAAAGTACAAGGAATTTAAAACAAAACTTGTTTGACTTAGAGGCACGTTAAAACGTTTCTTGAAGATAGTTGGAATCTCTTCCACAAGCAATCAGAAGAATAAATAACAATTCTATCTTCGGGATTCAACTAAGCCACAAACATATTGTAGCATTCAAGAATGTTGTTCTTCTATTCTTGAATTGGTGATATCACCTTTTGATTAATTTCTCACAAATATTTTTCAAGGGAAAGTAATTTTTTGAGTGCTTGTTCTTTTCAATCAAAAGAAACTCAATTTATGGAACAAAAGTTTTGCAAGAAAAGACTTTAATTAAATTGTATTTATCATAGGTTCATGAATTAAAAAGAAAACTTATCTTTCAAAAAAATTTAACGTAGAATTAAAACAAAAGTATCTTTCAAAAAATCTATAACGTAGAATTAAAACAAAATAATGAATGTTACAATTCACATTCATGTATTTTGTTATTTCAAAACTTTTAACGGATGAATTTATTTTAAAATTAATTGAAACACCAACTCTTACACGTCATAGATAACTTATTTTGAAACCAAACAACCCTTGGTAAAAAAAAAAAAAAACTTACAATTTTGATCTCAAAGCGAATACTATCACAATATTTTTTTCCAAATATTTATGGTCAAACGACATCTTAAAAAATATCTTTGAATCTATTTTTCTCAATAACAACCTGATAAAAATAGTAAATCAATCATAACGTGTTTAACCTATAGTAGTAATAATAATAATACAGGAAGAATCTCTATATTATTGCGTAAACAACTTAAATTCATTTTTCAATATTGTGTTATTTCTCCCCCATCTTAGTAATAGGCCTTTCTTAAATTTGCATGTTTTGAAAAGTAAGAAATTTGTTTCCTCTCAGAAGACATTTGTCAACCCAATACGACCCAAAAACCAACAAAGTGAAGTGGAAGGAAGGTGGAAATCTGTTGTCCTTTAATTTATATCTTTTTGAATTGTACTTTACTATACCTTAAATAATTATAACATGGGTAGTTTTGTAATAAAGAAATGTCATAATTATCTGATGGAAGTTGGAAATGAAAGAAAAACAGGAAAAAAAGATCTCTTTACGCAATCTCCTATTCCCTCCGTCTTAAATTACTGTTGTGATTTTTAAATATAATTATCTCTTTCATTTTAGAAATTCGGAAAAATAATTACTCCCTCTATCTCAATTTATGTGATTTACTTTTTTTTTAGTCAGTCTCAAAAAGAATGACAAATTTATATATTAAGTAACAATTTAACTATAAAATATATATTTTACCCTTAATGAAATGATTTATAGCCACACAAATTCCTATCATTCATTTTCGACCACAAGTTAAAAAGTCTTCCTTTCTTTCTTTAAACTTCGTGCCGTATCAAACTACCTCACATAAAATGGACGGAGGGAGTAATTATTTTTTCATGTTATTTTTGTAATAATTGTTCAGTAAAATTACAAACACCTTAAAGAGTAAATATTTTGTCTAATATAGTTGTCTACTATTAATTTGATACTGAGATTAAGAAACAATAAATAATAGGAGTAATTAATCAAATCACTCTTATTAGATATAAGTCATTTAAATATTGAAAAATGAATAGTACTCCTCCATTCCTTTTTATAGCATTTTTACTATAAATAGTTAGTCCATAATACTTGTCATTTCATAAAATTAATGCATAAATTACAATATTTTTTCTATTATATCCTTGATAGTTAATTATCCTTGAAAATAGACATTTGACCAACCTAGGAAAACTAAATAAATAATTCATGGTGATTGGGCAGATTAATTAATTATAATAAATTAATTCATATTCATTGATTGAAAACTTGACTCTAAAAAAATATGTTTAAAAAGGTAAAATAACATAGTGTGAAATATGTTATCTGGCAAGGATTTTTCCAAATGATAAATTATTTATTGATTTTATAAACTGAACAAGTATTATTATTTCAAAATAATACAGTGGACGAAGGGAATACATGATTCACTTTCCTTTTTCAGTCTAAAAAGAATGACAAATTTATCGTAATAATTTTAACTTTAAAATGTTTATTTTGTCTTTTATGAAATGAATTTATGGTCTTATGTTATAACACAAGTTTTAAAAAAAAAAAAAATCTCCATAAAAGAGGCATCCTAGAAATGATTATTATGAATCAACGTAGTTGCAACGCAATAAGTTTGATGATTGTTAAATACTAGTATGCTTTTTCTTTCTTTCTTTCTTTTCGGTAAGATTACTTAACCAGGCTCGGTTTTGTTTTCTGTGAAGTGGTCCATGGTCCATCAAACCCATGGTCATCATGATATGAAAATTAAGTGCTGGTATTTAATGGAGTAGCAATTAGCAAGTAATAACAACTCCCTTTTTTAGAGTCGAATTATAAAAAAATTGACTAAGTGCTGGTATTTAATGGAGTAGCAATTAGCAAGTAAAAAAATAAATTAATCTCCATCTATTTTTAATTGTTAAAGTTTCCTTTTTTAGAGTCGAATTATAAAAAAATTGACTAATATTTTAAGATGTATTTTTTTTTATCATAATAATATGCAAAAAATTGTAATTATAGTGTGTTTCATAGAGTTTTTGAATAACTAATTTTTTTGTTTAAAAAATTGAATTAATGTAATATAATTTAACTTTGAAAATTAGTCTGATTGATTTTCGAAAAGCGCAATATGACAAATAAAAATGGACGGAGGGAGTATATACTAAAATAAATATTTATTTTTATTTATTTGATTTTAAAAAATAATAAATAATTTATCATTTTATATCTGTTTTATTTTTGTTAATAAGTATTTCTTTATCGAGTGTGATGACTTATAATAATTAAGGGAGATAAAGTAAAATTATTATTTAATTTATTGCTTCTCCAACGGTATCTCAAGTCAAACATGGAGGGAGAGAGTACTACTACTTTCATCCTAAATTATTTGTCAAATTATTTTACCCTCAATTATGTCTTTAGATATAATACTTCGCTTCATTAAATATTTACTGTATTTATGATGTTTATAATATCCAAAAAAATTATTATTAGGAAAAATGGGAAAAGAAAATTAATTTGAGATAATTATATTTTGAAAATAATGATAAATAATTTGAGATCGGGAAGTACTGGAAATACAGTTTCTCTTGTCCATACTATTAATTGCATAACAAATTGAATTTGTTCTAAAATATTTAACGTTTTAGAAAGTCAAGAAGTTATTGATGGATTATGCTATTTTGAAATCCATTCTTATTATTCCAATAAGTATAGTGTTTATTAATTAAGGGAAATATTTAAACCATGATGAAAAAAAATATCTAGAGAAATATCTCATGATTAAGAATAATCTAAGAGAATTTAAAGCCATGAATCTAGATTAATCAAAGGGTAGAGTACTGCAGTGGCAATTATAGCAAGTCAACATATAGATTAGAGCGTTGAAATTTTCCAAATAGGTTTCCTTTAAGTTATCCACTTTAATAGAGTATTTGATTCTAAATTATGACATCGTGCGTGTTTTATTTCAACCACGGGGTTGACTTTTGTTTTCCTTTTTTTTTTTTAACACCTCCCAATGTTGTTCTTTAATTTGTCCCTTTGCTCGACCAAGGGCCTCTCCCTAAATACAAGTGAATTACTATAAATTTTAGTTAAGCATGGAAATATAAAAATGGTTACTTTCTTCGTCATTTCAAAATAAATGTCATTTTAACTTATTTCACGTTTATTAAGAAAAAATAGGATGAGAATTCCTCAATACTAAATTGATGGTTTTTAAATAAGTTGAGTGTTCGATGAGAACAATCCTAAATTTAGATGTGTAATTAAAAAGTTGTATCAATTTTAAGTGTCTCTCGGTAGGTTCAGTTTTATAGTGTAGACCATTTACCTTATGTTTTATTTAAAGAATTTGTGTAATTAATAAAATCTCATGATAATAATATAAATATTTTTTATACGATGTGGATATTCAACACAACTTATTTGTCAGACTATCACACACATGTTACAGTTAAAGCACACACCCCTTCTCTTTTAAGTACTTATCAATTAGTGTTTTCTTAAAATTGAAGATAATTTTTCCACTAGACCAGCTAGTTGTGTGGAATTTATATAGATCTACCATCTATATACTAGTGATACCAACCAACTAGTATTAATCTATCGTTAAGTAGTTTGTAATTATTAATAAATTTTTCTCATAATCAGCTATTGATCCGTCTGTGATGATGAACGGATGTCAAGAGTCGAGACTTCATTTTATTTTTTGTATATAAGCCGAAAGTGGAAATAACTCCTTTTTTTTCCCAATGAAATGATGGTTAATCTTTAGTAGATATAAAGAATACGTAGTGCAAGTTTCTTTTTTATATGTAGTGTAAATGTAAAGTTCTAAGCATGTGAAGAAAAATAATAATTGATTTTAGCATGTAGATTGTGGACCCACGATAGGTCTTAACAACCATGGTTTGATGGGGAAAAAAAAAGAAAAAAAAAGGAGGAGAATGGCCTGGGAGAAAACTGAAGCGAGAAACAAGATCCAACTCCTGCAGGGAAATTAGGTTTTCTAGGACAACCTTAATTACTACTACTTCGTTATAAGTAAATTAACTAAACAATGTTTTACGCTACAAGGCTCATGATTCCCAAGTCGGCACCTAATTTTTAGCAATTTCGAAATGAGGGAACGTGTTGTTAGGGTCTAAAATCTGCTTTGCAATTGTCCGAGATAAAACTTGTATATTTGAAAGCTAACTTGTGCTTGTGTTTGTATAAAGCGAGAGAAAACTGTATATACAAATACATATCTCTTCGTCCTATACACTTATAATTATACAATACAAATCTTTCCTTGCCCAGTTCTCTTTTGCCTTTCTCTCTTTCTAGCTTTATACAAACACAAATTATACAAAATACAATGTATAATTTGTGTTGTATAAAGCTAGAAAGAGAGATTTGATATACAAATGTTTTAATTTGATTTAATTGTATACAAATTCAAATTTTACGCAGATATACAAACACAATCATTGATATGTATACGTAATAGTTACATTTATATAAATATCTAACCGATATACATATACGATCGCCGCGCTTTTTCTACAAATCTGCCTGCCTGCGATTTATACAAATGAGATGCTTCATAACAAACTATGTTTTGCTAAACCTAAAATTTACTGTTGAAGATAATTCTTTTGTCCCACAAAAAAATAGGGGTATTAGCCTGGGTAAATACTCTAGGGTAAGCCCCGGTTCGCTTTCGCTTTATGTTTGTTACGTATCGAAGAATGCAATTTTAGTATTGGGCCTTTTAAAGATGAGCAACTTTCACATATAGCAAACACAAAATTCATATTTGTATGCTATAACAAAGTTTGCATAATTGCGCTCCATAGCAAACATAAATATTTATATTTCGCTATACATATACAAAAAAAAGAAGTTGTATAATCTGCTTTGGTATACATATACAAAAAGATCAATTGTATAAAGTGAGAGAGGAGAGTGATCGAACGAGATCTGGGAGAGTGGCGAGCGAGATCTGGGAGAGGGGAGAGAGGGGAACGAAAATATATGTATATATACAATTTTCACGCATTTTATACATTTGCGTTTTTGTATAAAGTGAGAGAGGCGAGTGAGAGAGCGAGATC
>JAJOOS010024796.1:0-22538 GCA_029582725.1 Solanum chiquidenum
TTATTAAAACATATATAATGATTTAATAGAAAAAATAATATCATATAAAATTAAATGAAAAGGATAATAAATTCAACTTTTACCATGATAAGGTTGAATTTTTTTATTTAAGTGGAAGGAGGTGGGGCCCACTTATATATTTTATATAGTAAGTATTGGACATTTGTAATGATTTAATTGGAACAATGGTAGTAAATCCTAGACTCTCCTAATATATAGTAATATAAAACTTTCTTTATTTTAATTTTGTTTCATTTGATTTCATTTGCAAAAGTACACATATTGGCCCACAATTCATGTGTCAAAAAATGAATGGAGCCTCACACAACTTTGGTTGGTTGGGCCTCTACCATGATAAAAAAATTCGCTACAACTAAAAATTTAATTTGAGATGAAAAAATTATAATATTTTCATTAAAAAGAGCTTTAAGTTCATCAAATTAATAAACACCTTCATTAGTAGTGATCTTGAAGCAAGAATAAGTTGTTGATTTTTTTCTTCAGTTTTTTCGTTGTTCATCACATCTAAGAATAAGTGAGAATAATTTGAAATTATTTTCATTTAGTGATGAAAAATAAATGAGGGTATGAGTGTTCCGAAGAAGGAAAAAGAAGTTCATCGAAGAAGAAGAAGAAGAAGAAGAAGAGGAGGATGAGATAAGTGGTCGAAGAAAGAAAACGAAAGTGGAGAGTCCGAAAAAGAAAATGAGGAAGTGGTGCAGGTGGTGGCTAAGGGTGGCTAAGGGTGGCAAGGGGTGGTGGGGTGTGAGGTAGAAAAAGGGCTAGGGTTATTGGTGGATAGGGGTGGTGGGTGGTGGGGTGTGAGGAAGATGAAGAGAAATATTCTTATTGACTGAAAAGAAAATAAAAGTATCCCAATTATTTTTTTTCTCTTTAATTTTTATTTTTTTACGCGTTATTCCTTTTTTTTATTCGCCACATTAGCTATTAAGGGGTATTTAATTCACTTGAAAGTTGTTTAAGGGGGTATTTGAACGTCCATGTAGTTAAAGTATTAAAGTAAATTTTGCAGTCAAGTTCAGGGAGCAATTTAATATTTTTCCTCTAAATTTAATGATATACTTACATTTATTATATAAGTTTAAAGTTCAATCACAATTTTTTGTGTTTTTTTTTTCAATGCCTCTATCAAATTTCATACATATACTTTTCCATCTATAGTTAAGATACTGACAACCTAATAAGATTTCAATTCCTCGTGAAATTTTTAATAAAAAATAAAAAAAGTGAAATGTTCATGTAAAATCAAGACACTTGACTATTTCTTCGTTGAAGAAAGCCCATTTACAAGACTTCAAATCAATTCAAATGTTGCCTTCGAACAAGGACTTGTCACAACGAAAATCTCTCAAATCTAGCCAATAATTTTGCATTTTGCAAGTATCCAATCAAAATCATTATCTATGAACCAGTTAATTACTAATGCAAGCATCCAAAAATAAGTTTATCAACATTTTAAGACAAAATTCATACACCTTTTCAGTATATCGTAATTAAAAAGTATTGCTAAAGGTTATAACTTCAAGATTCATATATCAATCTCTTACACAAAATTCTTCTAAAAATATGAGTGTCTGAGTTTTTTTTATATTATTTACTGTTTTAATTTGCAACATAGGTAGACATCTCGTCCATAATTAATAAACTGAAGACTATAAATATATTTTTATAAAAAAAAATTAATAGCAGAGATAAAGAGAGGTAATGGACATTTGAAACATTTCAACATTGATAGGAATACATCAATTAAGTCGAGTTGTATAAACGCATAATTTTTGAAATTTGTATAGTATAATTTGCATAACTGTTTAAAGTTCAGATGTTTGTTGTCACGCCTAAAACTCGAGGGGAGCAACTCAAGTTCGAGCCGACCCTGCTGAACCATTTGCTACTAGCGCATGGCAGCCACACGCAATCAAGAAAACAAACAAGTATATCTCGGCTTAAAACTAAGCCCTCGACCGGCAAGGCCCATGTCAACTGATCTATAAAAGAAACAACTACTCCCAAGAAATCATATAAATTAATGAAAAAATTACGCGTATAAGCAGACATATACTAGTTAATTACTTAATATAGCTATAGTTTACCTTAATTACAATTCACGGCTTACTTTTAGCTATAATTACACAGCTCAGCTTTTTAGTTTTGTATAAAATTCGCGCATTTGTATAATTCAAAATTTGTATAATATAATTTGTATATCTTTTGTATAATTCAGAATTTGTATAATATAATTTGTATAACTATTTGCACTTCCAATGTTTGTAATTGTATAAATTCATTATTTCGAGTTTATACAAAAATAACTGAATTATACAAATGTACTCGCGAATTATACAAACCTGCGAATTATACAAACCTGCGAATTATACAAATCCGCGAATTATACAAATGAGACAGCTTAAACTATAGCTACAACCCGTAAACATGCAAACTATAGCTATGGAGCATAATTAAGTTTATTATAGTGGCTATTTGTGAAAGTTCCTCATTAATGAACTTTCACAAATAGCCACTATAATAAACTTAATTATGCTCCATAGCTATAGTTTGCATGTTTACGGGTTGTAGCTATAATTTAAGCTGCCTCATTTGTATAATTCGCGGATTTATCGCGAGTACATTTGTATAATTCAGTTATTTTTATATAAACTTGAAATAACGAATTTATACAATTACAAACATCAGAAGTGCAAATAGTTATACAAATTTTGAATTATACAAATTATATTATACAAATTCTGAATTATACAAATGCGCGAATTATACAAAACTAAAAAGTTGAGCTGTGTAATTATAGCTAAAAGTAAGCCATGAATTATAATTAAGGTAAACTATAGCTATATTAAGTAATTAACTAGTATATGTTTGCTTATACGCGTAATTTTCTATAAATAAATAGCCAACTAGCACAGATGTCCTGATTGGGCTGTCGAGGCCACCATGATATCTATATCAAAACTAAAAGCAGGTATATATCAATACAATACATCAAACAACTCATAAGCTTCAGCAAACCAATAACACAGGCCAGCATGGCCATAACGTAGCTATTCACCCCACACACTAGTCTGCAAGCCTCTAAGAATAGTAAAGATTAGCGGGACAGGCCCCCAGCCTACCCATAAAGATATATACAACAAAAGGTAACAAACCTCCCAACTCTGGCAGCTTCGGAGGAAAAAGGTTAGCCAACCGGATAAAAGTCAATCCTGCTGTTGAGGAGGTCTACTCGGTCGTCTATCAGGACCTGCATGCATGAATGCAGCGCCCCCAAGGCAATGGAGCGTCCGTACAAAATAATGTACAGAGTATGAAAGGCAATAGACTATGAAGAGGTATCCTAATATACTGGAATAATCTGATAAATAAATCAAGGATAATATAAGTGTACTGACCTGCTCCTAAATTTAAACTTATCAAAAATAATAAAACAACAATCTAACCAAGCCCCCATAAGCTTGGCAGGTACAAACAGCACACAAGACCACCTACTTAGGCCCCCATAAACCCAGAAAGTGTCAATCAGCCTATATACCCCTATCGGTAGTCCCCTAACCCCGTAGGCAGTCACATAACCCTCTTAGGCATTAATATAGCCCCGTAGGCAGCACATAGCCCTTTTAGGCATCAACATAGCTTATAGACAACTCATAGCCCTCTTAGGCAACAACATGGCCCTGTAGGAAGCACATAGCCTTCTTAGGCGTCAATATAGCCCTGTAGGCAACTCATAGCCCTTTTAGGCATCCATATAACCATGTAGGCAGAATATTGCCCTTCTAGGCATAGATCACATTCCTACAGCTAACCACAATAGCCCCAAGGGCAACAATAACAATCCAATCGCTAAAAGCGAGCAATTTAGTTACAAGCAATCTATACAAATAGCCTCTAAGTCGTGTCCAACATAGGGACGCTACTAACTGAATAAGAATCCCGACAAGGGAGGACTATATCAACTCGAGCAGCCAACAATCAACAATAATGGCTACAAGTGTAACAAGGAAAACAACCCAATTACATTGGTCTTAAGTTTTAAGGAAGCATGCCGTGAGTAGGGAATAACCTTAACATACCTTTCCAATGAACGCTCGAAAGACTGTAGTTCCTTCACGAAAGTTGTTCCTTAAGTCATAAGTTTCGCAAACACTATATATACACAACTGGTACGCACCTATAAACAGTTCATAGTTAATCTTGAATAGGCAGATTTGCCATATTGCCCCAACTTGTCAAAACGTCCGTAGAAATTCATAAAAACAACCATAAAAGGGTCCCGAGATGATTACTTTAGTTAACCAAGTGTAACCTTGAAGAAACACAAATAACTACAAATTTATATCTTCAAAAATCAGCTCCAAACGCAGCTAATAGAAGGGGAAAATTGATTGCCACGTGTAGGAATTACGTTTCTAGGCACGAGGGCAATGTTTAATGGTAGAAATCGTCAAAAACTAACATTCATCATGCTAGAACTCCATAGGAACCCTATCTAAGTTTCTCTCTAGTTTTGGAACTGAAATGAAATGTTTTCATGGCTTAAAACGTTAAATAAGCCGACATACCTTACTTTTAACCCGACTCGGATGCGACCCGGATTCTGCCCCGGCAGTCCCTAGTGAAACCCTCATAACTTTTTACTCTGATGTCGGTTTGATACAGGGTT
The DNA here is from genome assembly GCA_029582725.1 of Solanum chiquidenum. Taxonomy (NCBI): domain Eukaryota; kingdom Viridiplantae; phylum Streptophyta; class Magnoliopsida; order Solanales; family Solanaceae; genus Solanum; species Solanum chiquidenum. The sequence continues at coordinate 4,694 of JAJOOS010024796.1, forward strand.
TTTTGCGTTGTAAACTAAACTCGTAGGCCTTCAATTTAATGGGTGATAGGCCTTCTAACTCTTTATATATTGGGAGAAAACATCCAAGACATTTGACCCAAATTTTAGAGAAATCTTTAAAAAGGAACTTACGTTAACTTTCGCCAACTTTTATTTTGCCACTTACTTAACTTCAAAACTTGAGATGCAACCCTTGAACACTTAAAATATGACATACCACATCATTTTTAATTTATTACTCACCCTCCTTGTCTTTCCACGAAAATACGAGTTAATTTCGACGTTTTGAAAAGTCGGGGTGTTACATTTGTGTTTGTACAAATTCGTTATTTCGAATTTTATCATATTTGCATAATTTCAAAATTTGTATTACTCTGAAAAACAGATTCAATTTAGATCTATAGTTGTACCCATATTTATATAAATTCGTAATTGTATATAGTTATTCTAATTATATATTTCTATATTTTACTTACACAAAACATATAAGTACAAAAATCACCAACATAGTTTATTTATACAAAATATATAAGTACAAATCAGTTGTTACTACTTCGTTTAAACAATCACGGACGAAAATAACTCATTTATACAAACACTTATTATACCAAAACTACAATGATCAATCGTTCAATCAATAGAAAATAATTTATACATAAATAAATACAAATCAATTAATACTAACCAATTTATATAAATACAAATGAAAATAGCTCAATTATACAAATACACACATATTATACAAATGAGGTTGTTCCTAGTAGCTTAAATTATAGCTACAACACGTAAATATACAAATTACTCCCTCTGTTCAACAATAGTTGTCCACTATTGACTTGACACACCCCTTAAGAAATAATAAATAATAGGGGTAATGTTACTAGTTTATCATTTGACTTTATTAAGTTTAATGTTTTGAGAAATACATTAAATGATAAATAGAGAGTATTTAATAGCAAGAGTAAAATAAATACATAAGTTAAATTATTTCTTGATTTTCTAAATGGGACAAATATTATTTTAATCATTTTTTGAATATAGGGAGTATAACTAAGAAGTCTAATTAAATTTATTAGGTGACTATTTGTGAAATTTCTTCAATACTAAAAAAAGATGGTGCGTGTAAAGCGTGTAACTATAAATTGAAGGAGCGATTGAATTAGGAAATCAGAGATTATCAGATTCAGCATCAATTCACATTCTGAACAAGGAGTTCTCAGTCGAAAATCACAATTGGCAGACGAAGAACACTGGCATTGCGTTTGAAATTTTTCACTGTCAATTTCTGAAACATTCGAAACAAAAATGGGTGTTGATGATGTGCCGATGGACGATAAAGCTAAGAGAATGAGAGATCTGCTATCAAGCTTCTATTCTCCTGATCCCAGTTCTCCTTCAAAGACGCCCAATGCTTCTTCCAGATTCGCTACATTGGACACCATCAACACCACCACATTTGATGTCGATCAATACATGAACCTTCTTGTATGCCTCTCACATCTATATTTTTGCTTCTCATATGACTATGTTTGATTTATAGTGAGTTTAGATGGTAATTTGTTGTATGCATTTCATTGTAAACTGTCTAAGAACATCCAGAGGGGAGGAGTGATAAATAAATTGGAATGGAGGGAGTACTATGACAGATTGTGTATAGTGGCACCTTTTTGAGTTCACAATTACATAAGTTCCCTATAAATGCGTTACCATGTTATATCAATGTTGAGTCTTCTCACATAATAAGTCTTTCTTTCGATGTAGTAAGAGTCTTCTGAAATGGAAGAGTGTGACATAAGTTGGATTAGAGCAAGTACTACGAGAGGTAGATTATATTGTCCTATTTTTGGATTAGAGTTTTCTGTACTACTTTGTGAGCATGTTATGATCTCATGTCTAGTCCATTTATTGTGATTCATAGTACACCTTTGCAAAAGTGGACAACTGTTGTATAAATTGGAAAGGAAAGAGTACCGAGAAAGGTGGTTATAGTGATCCCTTTCTCAATAATGTGTATCCTTTTTTCATAATATATATAGTATTGTTCTCTGTACTACAGGCTACCATTCTATGATCTAATGTTTAATCCCTTTATTACGATTGAATAGATGTCTTTTGATGTACTTATCTGCATTTAAATGTCACATTTATGTAACCTTATAATAAAGGAAAAAAAGGAAGAAAGAGGCTGTGACATATATCTACCTGGAAACATACTTTTACTTTTGAAAAAAAATATCTCGTTGGAAATACAACTGTTGTAACTCTTTAAAGAAATGTCATAGAACATGTGAAGTAATTGAATCTCTGCAATTAACAGCTAACAATGCAAGAAGAAGAAGAAGAATTGGGCGTAGGGAGAAAGAGAGAACACATTGTTTGTGAAAATATCTTGAACTGATAGTCTATGTCTATATGCTTAGTCCTCTCATGAAAGACATGATTTTCAGCTATCTATAGTGCTGATTCACAATCAAGTAAAATAAAGAAACAGAAACTTTGATCTCCACACCAAGCTCCTGAAACAATCCAGCGATGCTATTTCTGCATCTGAAGATGCCATTGTCCAGTAGCTTCTGCCGAACTCCTGGACACAATAGCCTTCTTCTTGAACTTCCACGAAATGGGGGAAGACCCATACTGCACTAGATAACCAGTAATAGACCTCCTTCTATTGATTCAGGTTCCCCAATCAACATCACAATACACTTTCAAGTGATCATCACTAGTTGCTGACATCAATATTCCTAAATCTGTTGCATGCTTCACATATCTTACTAGTCTCAAGGCTGCTTCCATATGTGACCTCTTAGGAGAATGCATGAATTGGCTGAGACTTTGCACATCAAATGCAATGTCTGGTCTGGTTGTAGTAAGATAGAGTAGCCTCATAACCAATCTCTAGCAGGATATCCCAAGGACTGATCCTCATGAGCTGGTGGTATATGCTGATCAAACTCAGCAGTTGTGAGTTTTCGATTCTGTGGCATAGGAGTAGTGACAGGTTTAGCACCTGCATGCCCCATGTCTGCCACTAACTCCAAATCATATTTTCTTTGGTGCATCAAAATCCCATCCTTGCTTCTGGCAAATTCAATGCCAAGAAAGTATCTGAGCTCTCTCATATCCTTGATCTTGAAAGTTGTTTGTAAAGCTTCCTTAATTTTCGATTCTGTGGCATAGGAGTCATGGCATGATCATCCCTTGTCAGTAACAAGTCATCTACATACACCAAAATTATGGCAGTTTTGTCACCCTCCCTCTTTGTGAACAAAGAATAGTCTCTTGTGCTCTGGTGAAAACATTATGATGTCAAGGCTGCAGTAGCCTGCAAACTTGTCCATTGTTGCCACCCTTGTCACAAAATCCTTCTAAGACAGTCATGTACACTTCTTCATACAAGTTCCCTTGCAAGAAGACATTGTAAACATCAATTTGGTAGAACTTCCATTGCTTAGCTGTAACAATTGAAATGACTGCTCTGACTGTGGCCCTTTTGACCGCTGGTGATAAGTTTTCTTGGTAATTTAGCCTAACAACTAATTACAATTATGAAATAATTAGCTCCCTAACCACTAAACAACTAACTAATGGAAGCTGTTGCTTGTGATTGTACCTCAAGGTACAAAAACACACTTGCTAAGCTCCTTCACAGAGCCTTATGTGAATAGCATGGTTATTTGCCTTTAACTTAATGTACTCTTCTGAAAGACTTCTGGTGTGCACACCTCATGCTTACGTAATATTTATCAGAAAGATTATCACTAATCTTACCTTTTTGTCCTGGAGTGAGCTATTCTTTTTAATGATGCTAAAGTTTTTGAAAAGATTGACTAGACAGCGTGATATTTCTGAATATATAGGTGCAGAAGTCCAATTTGGAAGGTCTGCTTCAGAGGCATGTTGATATGGCTGCTGAGATAAAGAATCTGGATACCGACCTGCAGATGTTGGTCTATGAGAATTACAACAAGTTTGTAAGTGCCACAGATGCTATTAAAAGGTAAACCTTTTCTTTGAAAGTAACTGTAAAATATGAGCTATTTCATCCTGTTAGTGGCAGACACTTGGGTACAATTGAAGCTAAATTCTAACTTAGTGTGCGAGCTTGTTATGACATTATTAGATGTGTCACAGATCCTGAATAATTCAGAAGAAATGAAGTTACATTGTCAGTTTCTTGCACTTGTTATGCTTGGCTTCAGATCATATGTTGCTTTCACGTTTGCCAGGGTTTTATTTTGTCGTATTCTCCTTTGGCATGTTGATTCCGAACTCACTTAGTGATTGCTTTTTCAGGATGAAGAACAATATTGTTGGCATGGAAACAAATATGGAACAGCTTCTTGAAAAGGTTAGTAGTCTTTTTCTTTCATCTTTTAGTCGTCCGAAGAGTTATTTGCTTTATTTGGTTTTAATGTTGACCCAAGAAGTAAAAGATGAATAGGAACTCTGTGAGAAGTGTTAGATTTCTTTTAATTACTTGCAGATAATGTCTGTTCAATCTAGAAGTGATGGGGTTAATACATCTCTTTTTGAGAAGAGAGAGCACATTGAGAAATTGCATCGGACACGCAATCTTCTACGGAAAGTTCAGGTACTAAAGTGAGGTATTAAGCTAAAAAAATTTAATTCGCTGCATCTCTACGGGTGTTCATATAGCACTTTTCAGAACTGAATGAATCTTGCTGTTTTTTGAATATGGAAAAACAGAAAGAAGTCATTTCCATTTCTACCCTACTGATTTTCGGGCTGGTTAATTATGGAATATTTATGATTGACGGGCATTAGATGGTGACTGGCAATGAATTGTATGTTAGAGTCTCCCACATTGGTTGAGAGAATGGACTGGTGCCTTCTCATATGCTCTTGGTCAATCCTCAGTTCCTCACTTCATAATCTAGCTTTCCGGTTGAGTTAGACTAAATGTGCATTTTTTTAACATGGTACCAAAGCAGCTACATTCATGTTGTCGTGTTTCCATTGTTGGACCCACATGCTTTTGTTAATATTTTTTTTTCCAATTACATAGGGGATCAGGGAAAGGGTAGTGAGAATCAAACCCACCCTATTTTATGGGAGATCCTACTAATACCACTAAAATATAAGTCTTTTTCCCCATTTTATCCACGTTCTAGTTTTGCCAGATCTGGGCATGTCGTGTACAGGGAGGGCAAGGGCATGTTCCCACATTATTTGGGGGAATGAGTTGTTGTCTCCTTATATAGTTTTGGACAATTTTCACCTTATTAGCTAGCTTTTGTGGTTCAGCTTGTTTCAAGGTCCATTTCCTTAAGTATGTAAAAAATAAAGTAATATGCCATTTCGTATCTGCTGAGAAAGTGGAACACAATAATCGACCATTCATATTTACTGACCATCAGGTACAGTTTACAACTTCATCTATCTTTTCATTGGGATGTCCCAAAATTACAAGAATATCATATAAATAGGGATGGAGAGAATGCATTATTATTTGGCAGCGGTATAGTCTTTTGATTCAGTCTCATCACATCACTTGCTTTGCTGACAAGATAAAATTCAGTTTTATGTTTATGCTGCTATGTGCAATGTAAGTATACTTCCTTCCCATGATTGAGTGACACATATTTCCTCTTCTTTGGAGAAGAGCAGTTCATATACGATCTACCTGCTACGTTAGCAAAGTGCATCAAATCAGAAGCCTATGCTGATGCAGTAAAATACTATATAGGAGCCATGCCCATTTTCAAGGTTTGTAGGTATCCTTGGGTCCACACCTTTTCCCTTTTCATGATATAATTGTGTCTATAAATTTTGCTGACAGTATTTATCTGTGCTAGATATATGGGGACTCTTCATTCCTAGACTGCAAACGAGCCTCAGAGGAAGCAATTGCTATCATTATCAAAGCCTTGCAGGTCTGTAAGTGCTCCGATTACTTGATTGGGGGTGGACACTTTATTTGGTGGAGGAAGTTATAGTGTTTGTATAATTTCTACGCACCACGTAGATCCCTGTGACTACTTTTAAAGCAGCAGAGGAAAAATAAGTAGGGAATGCAATTTTCTGGACATAGATCCTGCTTCTTTAGATTTGCTGTCAAGAAATTAGTGAATCGGACTTTATGATGCATATTACTTTTCGTTTGCTTTTCAGGGCAAGGTATTCTCAGATTCTGAATCCATACAAGCCAGGGCAGAGGCTGTTATGCTCCTTAAGCAATTGGATTTTCCGGTCTGTATCACGCCTCCCCCTTTCTCCCAGATTCATCTACTTATTGTCTTCTGTCTTGAACAGATTTGAGATTAATCCTTTGATTTTTCACAAGACTCTCCATCTCCTTCTATTGAAGCAAATATGTATTGTAAAATGTTCCCTCATTCCCATTTTGGCAGAGGCACTTTATCTTTTCAAAAATTTAATTACTTTGATCATGATAGTCACGAACATCTTCCAATACTCTACAAACAAATTTTTGGGTCTTGTCATGCATCACCCCTTCCTTCTTGGTCCATCTACTTTTTTTGCATAGTTCAATTTGGTCTTTAACTGATTTGAGACGAATTCTTCAATTTTGAGTGGGTAACTGTAAAGTTTCCTCGTTCCCCCTATATGCCACAGTCCCTTTACCTTTTTCGAAAATTTAATTTCTTTGATCATGACATTTATGATCATATTGCAGTATTGCTACAATCATTTGTTAGATCAATGTTGTCTTTTCATGCAGAAATTGGTCAAATTGAATGCCTAAAGTACCTATGTTAGATTATGTAGGATAGATGGAGTAAATTATGTGGTGTCGAATTGTTATAATTTCATAAAACTTCTTTTCCTAGTTTCACTATAGATCAACTAAAAGTGCTCTATCATGGAAAAATTGTTGCATGCGTCAACTTGACACATTATACACTGATGTAAGAATGGTTGACTGGGAAAAAACAAGACGTAACCAAGTGGAAAAGTTCTATTTTCTTGTGTTCTTTAACAGTATCTCAGAAGAGCTCTTTACTATATGATTTTCTCAGACATATTTTCTAGTCCTTTTTACCTGCCATATGGGTTTGCTCTTTGCTCTCTTATTTTTCTAAACCTGTGACTTCTCTCTGTTGACTCACAGTTAGGTCAAAGTTCTCAAGCTTCTTAGCTCCGAAAATGGAAAACATAATAGTTGAACAGATCGAGAAGAAAATTCATATTATTATTTACTAAAATGAATGCACATCTGTTTTATACCTCGGATTACCATCAGAACCCTCATTCTTTGGATGAAAATGCAAAAAGAAAAAACATCAAACAAGGAAAACTGTAACATTATAAAGAAAGAAAAGATGGATGAAATGGTGGACCTTGACCTATGATGTAGATGAATATGTTGCTAATGCTTTTTTTTTTTTTTTTGGGGAGGGATTGAAGAGAAGATTATACATCTCTATACATGCCTTTTCAGAAACAATGGAAGAACGATTTTTCTTTAAAAAGTGACCTTACTTGAAGGGGGTCTGTTATATGGACTTGTAAGTGTAACACTGTATCTTTGAGTTGTAAGGAGACAGGAAAGATTTTGCTTAAGAAAATTAACTTCGACCTTAAACCTGTAGATCTGTGTACTGAAAAAGGTAGCCCCCTTGATATGGCTTTCATAATCATTCACCTGTATCTTGATTGACTTACTGACATTCACCAACTTTGTGATCTGGAGTATGTATTAAGATAGTAAAGTGTTGCGGTAATAATATGGATAACAAAAAGAATATTTTTGATAAAGTTTGAGAAAAGATAACTTTTTAATAATTTACCCTTTTACATCTGTTGAAAATATAAGTAGGTAAGAGTCTGTTCTGTCACACATTTTAAGCCTTTAGATAAAATAGTAACACACTTTAACATGGTATCAGAACAAGATCTATCCAATTCTTGTTTTACGTGATGTTTGAACTTTGCCCCTATATTATGTTGTCCACTCTCAAGTTGGTAGGTCTACATGTTGGGGTGTTAAGTTGCCCCACATTGGTTGTGAGGTGAAGAATTGGTCTCTTTATATGGTCTAGGAAAATCCTCACCGTATGATCTAGTTTTTGTGATTGAGTTAGACCCAAAGTCCATTTCTTATCATCGTATCAAAGTTAGACCCATCTCAATTTGGTTTATCTGATGTTTCCCCCATATTATATTGTCGGGGGGGAAAGGTGTTAAGAGTCACAGATTGGTATAGGATGGGGTTGTTTGCTTCCTTATATGGTCTTGGACAATCCTCACCTCATGAGCTAGCTTTTGGAGTTGAGTTAAACTCATGGTCAATTTTCTTAATAATGGTATTAGAGCAGACAGTGGCCTTGGGTTCGAGTCTTCACTGCCACCCATTATAAAAAGAATTTTTACGTGTTTGGCAATGAAAAAGAATCAGACTAGCACGTGAGGGGGCGTGTTGAAGATATAATTAAGTAGACATAAGTTAACTCTCTCTAACAACTTAAGCTTTTAGATAAGATGATCACACTCCTCAACAACACTCCTCAACAACAGGAAGAAAAATCGCCTTATTTATTGGTGACATTCATTAATTAGAGATGTCAACCTAAGTCTATTGTTAACCTACTCTTCAACACCTCAAAGGGGTGACATGATGCACTTAGCTCCTGCATTTGATCTTAGAAGGGGCTATATCACATTGGGTCTATTGTTTGCCACCTTACTTATCATTTCTGTAAGAGGTTGTTTCCACGTCTTGAACTTGTCACCTCTTGGTCGTACAACGACGACTCTTACCATTACGCGAAGGCTTCCCTTCACTCTTTGACACCTCAAAATTAGAATTTTCTTTATTTTTGTATTGTACATGAATCATCGCATTATATTTATTTTTTGTCTTTTCCAAGTAGAGGTTGGAGAATGCAAGAATATCTCAAATAATAGTGAAGGAAAAACCAGAACTACTCAATTTATTGTGACATCACTTACTATAGTTGGAGACTTGGGATAGGGATAACTACAACTGTTTCGTATGCTGGTAACATAACATGGAACATGTTGCAGGCTCGTGACAAAAATAATTTCTCTCAATGGTAAAAGAGAGTAAACTCACCTTGGTTGGTCTTCATCTGGTGGACACAACTTGAGAATAACTATTCAAGTTCGTGCATTTAGGGACAGAAAATTGAGTGCATCCCTCTTGATACAACCCTGATATCTTACATTCTTCAGACTTGTAGTGCAATATAAAGCTTGAAGTTCAATTGTCTTGTTGTTGTGACTTTGCGTTTGGATTTATATGTCTGTGTTGCAGGTTAATAATTTGAAGGAGCAACTCTTTGAAAAGTTAGAACAGTTCCTTGTGGATCTCCATCTAGAATATAAGGAAATAAGATATGCTTCATCAGGCCTTGGTGGGATTCCTGTATCGGCTTCTTCTAGTGCTCATGAGGTATGTCAAAGCAATATAATTAATATTCTTGGAAATTCTATGCTTGCAGTGTATGCACAATGTGGCCAGAACTTCTAACATCTATAAACATTTAATAAATTTTATCAGACATGACTTCTCATCGGTAAGAAAGAGAATACCGTCATTGAGAAAGGTGGCGTCCACTCATGCCGGTATCACGTATTTACACTCAAAAAAAGAAATAATGATTTTTGTCTGTGTGTGGCAATACCAAAAGCGGATAGATATGGTAGCTTAAAAATGCTTCTGACAGAAACCTTTTGGAGTATCACTTATTTTTCTCCTTTCCAGTTATCTTACGGTGCTTGACAAATTGTCATGTTCGCAACTTTAGGCTTCTATTCGTGAATTTGCTGAGGCTGTCCGCGCTTATCGAGTTATTTTCCCTGATTCCGAACAACAGCTCTTTAGACTTGCAAAAGAGTTAGCTACAAAGTATGGATGCACTTCTTTTTTTTCCTCGCTCCTCCCTTCACATCTGGAGTTGATCTTGCTTTCTGGATATCATTTGTGCATTAGTTTTCTACAACTGATCAGTATAACAGAGCACCACTTTCGAAAACTTTAGGCACTTTGAAGCCACAAAACAGCACATCAAGAAGCAGGTCTCTTCAACAGACCTTGTTGCCATGTTGCGTAAGTTCCACTCTCTGTTACTTCAGCATCACATGTAATGTTAATCTTTACTTGTTTGCAATGTTAGGTCTTCTTTTGCCTTTATCTAGGGATTCAGAACCATAGTTATCTTTCACCATTTGCCATATGCTATGTATGTTAAGCACTTGAGAAAAACACATGGTTCAGCCTGCTCTATGCCTGGTTAGTTTAGCCATCTAAGACCAGGGACTGAAGGTTCTAAATTCTCAATATGCTTCTTTGCTCTTTTGTCAACACAAACTGTTGTTATTTCTCTCATTTGACTATAAATAATCATGCACTCTAGGCCAATTTACCATCTTCCAACTTGCGATGCAGCTCTAGTCCTTTTTGACTTGTGCTTTTTATTGTTGTTCCTATTTTTGGCAAAATCTTGTTCACTCGTCATATCAGAAGGAGAATGATGTTTATTCAAGATTTGAACTCTAATGCTCTTTTGGTATGTGAGATGAGATAGACAAGGACATCCCACCGATTAGCTATCCCACAGAAATTGGGATAGCTAATCCCGCCATTTAGTACATCCCATGGGAAATCCCATCCCTCATCCCTCCAACCAAACGTGTGATAAATAATCCTGCATTTATCTCATGAAATTGCTTTCCCATCCCGCATACCAAACGAGCAAAGTTCCTTCTCGGAATATTGATCCATACATGACTGAAATACGTCTCCTGGGAGGATATTGTCTTCTTTTTCCAGTGACTGGAATTGGGATCGAAATATTATGACATGTGAATGTAGAAGGACAAGAAGAGAAGCAGATGATCCCAGGAGGAACAAATGCTCAAACTTTGAAGAATTTGTGGTTATCCTTTCTAGTTAATTCTTTCGGTTTTTCACTTGTTATTGAGGATCATTTAAACCTCAATTAGCTCTGATTCTTTATTTGGTGTTGTCTTGTGTGTGTATTTAACTTTTTAAATTGTCACGACAAATTCTAATAAAACATTACTTTAACCTAGCTATTCAGGGTTTTGTCAAAGTTGCGCTTTAACCTTAAAGTGAGATGCAGTGCAATCTAGGATCTTCCCTTAGATTAGGTGGTGCTTCAGCAAAGACACCAAGGTATTACAGCGTATGCTTCAACAAACCTTGTCAATCAACATCTTTTTTCTTTTAAATGTCAAAAAATTGTCGAGCTCATAGGTCGCGGGGAGGGGAGAGATGATTAGGAATGAAGATATACGAGGTAAAGTGGCAGTGGCCTTAGTGGTGGATAAGATATGGGAAGTGAAGTTGAGATGGTTCGGACATGTAAAGAGGAGCATAGATGCCCCAATGAGGAAGTGCGAGAGGTTTGCAATGATAGGTCTTAGGAGAGGTAGAGGTAGACAAAGGAAAAATTAGGGAAATGTGATAAGACATGACATGACACATCTTCAGCTCACCGAGGACATGCCTCTAGCTTTGAGCACCTTGTCTGCTCCATCTTCTACTTACCAGTATTACTATTATTGTTTCTTTTACTTGGGTTATCTCTACTTTTTTGCTGTATGTACTTTCCTTTTCTACAACATTTCCAATATAGCTTTTACCTTTGTATTTGTCAAACTATTTTTGCAAATGTTTTTTTGAGCCGAGGGTCTATCGGAAACAACCTCTCCACCTCACACAAGGTAGGGTAAGTCTATGTACACCCCACCCTCTCCAGACCCCACTTGTGGGATCACACTGGCCACTAGATATGTTGTTGTTGTTGTATAGGTCATGAATAGACAGCGCTAAACAATAAAGCCAAGAAAGTGATGCCCTCTGTGTTTCAATTTGTTTGTCTCACTACTATTTAGTATTTAGTACGTTTTTAAAAAAATGCATCTTTCCTTGTGTAGAAACTTCTTAGTTCCAACTTACACATGACATATTTAAGACCTAAAGATTAAAGGGCATTTTAGTACATTCTACATCTCTTTAGTTTAGGACTACAAGATTCATAAGTCTTCTTTACTTTCGTAAACTCCGTGTCAAGTCAAAACCGGACAAACAAATTGAAACGGAGGGAGTGTATTGAATTGATTAGGAACATTATGGATGAGTATGATTATAATTATTAATTATGCGTAGGTAATAGAAATTTTAGTACAAAAAAATCAGTCTGCAAATCTTTATTTATGAAAAAGAACACCAAATCTGATACAGAGTGCATCTCTACATTTACATCAGGAATTTAAAATGTTTTTTGAATTTGATCGACTAGGTTATTAACTTCACACATATCTCTTAATTACAGTGTTTCAATTCTTTTACCGTTGTAATTGTTGTTTGTGTTCTTCGATATTGATTGATGTGTGTGTGCACATATATATCTATTAGTTTTTCTTTATTCTGGAATCTGGACCTTTATTCACTGATTGTTCTTATTTAAGGTTTGCACTCAAAACTTACTACACCTTTGCTTTTCTACCTTTTCTCCTTTAATAACTCTGGCTCTCTGTCGACACCACTTTTGCATTTCATGAATGCTAATTTTGGTCTGATTATAAATTATTCTTTTACACGCATTTTTTCCTCAGGAGTAATTTGGACAGATGTGCTTCTGATGGATGAAGTGCTGCCAGAGGCCGGACTACGTGATTTTACGTTTGAGGTTGCTTATAATAGACAATTACCACTTTATGGATTCATGTTATTCGATTGTGACAGTGATGGGTTTGGAATATCTGAAAAATCCTGTGTGGTTTCAGGCTGCTCATGATGCTATCAAACAATATGTTGCTTGCAGATTCAGTCATCTTTTGCTAGATATTTCAGGTATGTCTTGTTAAACTAGTACTGTCGGATAAAAATGTATAAATTTGACTCAAATTAAATTTGTTAGGTTTTAGGTTTACGAGACTTAAAGGAATCTCTAAGAAGGATGTGCAAAACACAACACTACTAATTTGCACAAAGTAAACACAGAACCTCCTTGTTATTTCTTCTTGGATATCTACTCTGTCCTATATTGGGTTTCGTTAATCATGATGTGAGTAATGTGACTTAGCTACGGTTATTAAGAGCCCGTTTGGATTGGCTTAAAAAAAGTAGCTTCTAAGTCAAAAAATAAAAAGTCAAACTTAAATGACTTTTTAAGTCAAAAAATAAAAAGTAGGGGGAGGCCTACTTTTGATTTTTAACTTTTTTAAAGTCATTGAAACTTATTTTAAGTTATTTTTAACCTTGCCAAACACTTCGAAAAGCTAAAAATGACTTAACAGTAGGTTTGACCAACTTTTAAGTCAATCCAAACAGGCTCTAAGAAGATAATTGTCTTTCAGAGGATAAAAATTGGTGAGGTTCTTCAGAAGTCTGAGGTCTTATCTTATATGTTGTATCATCTGGCATTTGGAGCTTAATGCACAATGTGTAACTACTCGTTTATGATATTATTTGTTATAATCCAAAATCTTATCCTTAACAGTAATTAGTTCCTTCTTAGAAAATGACCTTCTTTCTCAAACCACTTATTTTACATTAGCTCTAAACTATTCTGAGGTTGACTGTTGCTTTACTTTATTTTAAATTGGCAGATGCTCTTGTAAAAGCCCATGATAATCAAAAGGGGTTAATTGAAGAAGAGTATCCTTTGCAGTCTGCCCTTGAGACCAGCAAAAAGGCATTAGTACAAGGCAGCATGGGCACCTTGCTGGTAAAAGTAGTTCTGTGGCTTTATATAAATTAAGAAGTTCTCTTGAATCCTTGTATCAAATAATTCATCTATGGGTTCAAAGGTCATCAAATCTGTCTTTTTAGTTTTCACTGGGAATGGTTCTTAAAGTAGTTGGTATCTGTTAATCATTTCCATACCCTGGCCCGCACATTGTTTTTCTTTCACTATTTGATTCTACCCAGGGAATGATTTAAGTAAGAATTGCAGAAACATGTGAAATAAAAGGATTTCTGCCAAACCTATGAATGGAGCTAAATAGTTTTCGAACCCCTTGGGAACTAAACTATTTTGTTTTACAAAGGAATAGGGATAGGTAAGAAAAATGCATCAGTAACATCATTTTCATGCGTATTGTTCTTTTGACATTCATCTAGAGCTTCTGGAATAGTGGATTACTGTGAACCAAAGTCTTCACTGATGAAGTTATGTTACTATATGAAATGAGTGTGCATTAACATTTTTCTGCTGCTATACCTACTGACCTACTTTGGTCTTTGCTGTTATAACTCACCACTCAGGTTTGATCTCAAGTTACTGACAGACAGTTTTTATTATGCCAAATATATCAGAAAGGTGTCTCAACTGAACAAAATTGTTGCGAAAATTGCTGAGCTTACCTCCCAAAAATAAAAAAAATGAAAAGGCAATAAATCAGGAAATAGCAAGGGGTAAAACTAGCACCATAGCTTCATGATTTCAGCATATCCTCTATCAGAGTACAGTCTCCAGTTGTCCAGTCAATTGTGTTCTTTATTGTACTTTTAGTTTGATTTTTTGTATAACAGGATTCCCGTCGACTTCTTGATGAAAACTTGGAAGTGCTATCAAGTTTGACAGACTTGATCATTACGTGGGTGCAAGAAGGATTTCAGGACTTCTTCAAGAAGCTGAATGATCACTTTTTCATGCTTTCGGGAAAGAAATATTCTGCTAATCAGGATCTAACCTTTGGGGAAGGAATGCAGGGTGATAAAGTACTTCCCGACCTTGTTCTTTTGCTGGCTCAACTCTCTGTTTTCATAGAGCAAAATGCCATTACCAGAATCACTGAGGCAAGGAGTTGTCTGATTGGTACTTCAGTATAGTTACCTGATCTGGGCCATCTAAATGGGATTTTTGATTATTTTTTTAAAATTTCAGGAAATATCTTCTTTCTCTGGTGGTGGGACTCGGGGCTATGAAAATAGTTCAGCTTTTATTCCTGCAGAAATTTGTCGCATCTTTCGATCAGCTGGTGAAGAACTCTTGCAGCATGTATGTATCTAGATTCTGAACATTTTCTTACTTCTACAAACATCTTGTTATTTGTTTTACTGGTTAGCTTTTTCTAGAGGTGTATGGATTAGTTTATTTTCTCTAAATCGAAAGTTTACCACATCTAATCTTCCTTATTTTCATTGTGTTAAGTAGCTTTGATATCCATTTAGGCTCCAATGATAAACTTGTTCCATTGCAAAAGTATACTGCCAGAGATCTTTTATTGTGACTGAGAGGTTTGCAGTATGCAAAAACAACATTTCTTTTGTTATTCTGAGAACTTCCAAAACCACTATTCTTATTTCATTTGATGAGTTACAAAAAAAATTATCTTTTCCTGTATTGCATATATAACTCTTCTTTTTTCAGGGAATGAATTTTCTGTCTAGCATACAAACTTTTTCAGTCATTTCCATTTATTATTCGTGTTTACCTAGTCCATTGGAGAAATTAAGTTACAACTTTAATATTCTGTTTTCGATTGAACTTCTACCCATCATGTTCATGAATCATGATTAATCAAATGGATAATATATGTAACTAGAAGCAAATTTGTGCATGCTAATTATTATAATTTCATAGAGGACAGCAAGATTTATACAATTCTAATTATACTACTAGAAGTTTGTTCTTCCTTCTCTAACTCCAACCACACATAGAACTGATGAAATTTATAAACTCCTCCAACCATAAAAGAAGAAACAAAAGAAATTCGTCTTAAATATGTCTCTCAAACATTAGAACAAATCTGTCTATCTTCTCAATGCATCCCTCTCAATTTAAGTGCCAAATGGCCGCTGTATACTGCTTTAATCTGTAATGCTAACGTTGGAGTAAATGACCTTGAAAAGATAAATGATTGGGACTGTAAAAGGTTACGGGTATAAGATTCACATATATGTTACCATTTTCCAATGCTAATGTTCTAAAAATCAGAATACTATGTATTTCGGTACTCTACAAAGACAGCAGTGAAAACCTGTAATTTTTTCATGCATGTTGATTTTATGATTGCAATCGATGTCACATTTATTTCCTTATTAAAAGTGTGAAATTGATTGCAATCACAAAGTCAACGTGCATGATTCATTCGACTTTTTGTGATTTAAACAAAGAATTAAATTCATAGATAATTTAGAAACTTGCAGATTCTGAAATAAAGAACCAAACAACATTTACAGTATATAGGTCTACCTCCAGTTGTTATTGTGGTCATATATTTCATTATAGTTCTATGATCGAAGTTCTATTTTCTATTTGATCCCTTTGAATTCCATATATCGATTTTCTGTATTATCAATTGGAGCAACGGGATTCCCAGCATCTCGTAGAAAAAGAGTATGTAATGTAGATTTTTCAGAAGGGTCTAAATAAGACAAAGGAGTTTTCATAATTTCATTTTTTTTATCATAAATAATCGCTAACAAGAATTTGGAGAGCTAGCCGCATTTATGGAAATTAAGGAGAAGGCAAATAGAATAGAACAAAGTTAGGGGGCGAAGCGGTTCCTGGCGTGAAAACTCCCAATTGAAAGTCAGATTTCGGGGGACTCTTTAACGTACCACTACATTCAACAACAATAACAACAACATGCTCGGTAGGTGGGATCTAGGGAGGGTAAAGTGTACGCAAACCTTAATTCGACCTCGGGAAGGTAGAGAGGCTGTTTTCGATAGACTCACTCAAGTGCAGCAAATCAAACTATATACGTAAAGGGAATACGACAGTGAAAATTGTCAATCAATAAGGAAGGCAGTACAAAGCCTACAAAGAAAAGAAACTGTAACAACAACGGGAAAATGTGATAATTGGAAAGAAAATATATGTATAAGACTAATACTACAACACACCCGGTGCTTCCAGGCTCCCACCAAGCCTAAACCTGTCGAAAATATAGTCAAAGCACAACTACCTACTAACCTTCTACCCTAATCCCGACCTTCATACGCACCTATCTAAGGTCATGTCCTCGGTGTGTTGAAGTTGCGCCATGCCCGATCTAATCACCTCTTCCCAGTACTTCTTCGGCCTACCTCTACCTCTCCTCACACCCACTATATCCAATCCCTCACACCTCCTTACTAGGCATCTGGGCATCTCCTCTTTACATGTCCAAACCATCTCAGTCTCTCTTCCCTCATATTGTCCACCATAGAGGTCACTCCCACCTTGTCTCGGATATCCTCATTCTTAATTCTTTTT
Organism: Solanum chiquidenum; assembly: GCA_029582725.1. Lineage (NCBI taxonomy): Eukaryota > Viridiplantae > Streptophyta > Magnoliopsida > Solanales > Solanaceae > Solanum > Solanum chiquidenum. The sequence goes on from JAJOOS010024796.1 coordinate 21,880, forward strand.
TTTTTTAGGCTGGTAACATTAGTCTATAGATATCCACAGGTAAACTACAACCAAAAGTGTAGTTCCCCTTCAAAAAAAGTATTACATCTTACAGAATCTTTGACTTAATTAGATTGATGCCTATAAACAATCTAGTACATCAAAGATGTCTTCTGTTCTAGCTAAAATATCTTCTATACACCAAAAATAGAGAAGAGCTAAGCAATTCATTTTAATCTTCTAAAGGTTATTCTGTACATTCTCAAAGCTCCTATTGTTCCTCTCTTTCCAAATTGTCCAGTAAACGCATGCTGGGACAAACTTCCATCTCTCCTCCTTTGAAGCATTGCCATCCCTAATCCAGCTACTTAGAACTCCTTTGATGCTTCCTGGTTTCACCCACGTAATTCCTTTCAGGCAAATGAACATTCTCCATAGCTGCTCAGTCCACTTACAGTGTAAAAAAAGATGGTTGATTGTCTCTGCTTGCTCTCCACACAGAGTACATCTAGAGGCAAATTGATATCCTCTTTTCTTCAGATTTTCATGGGTCAGAACCGCTTCTTTTGACAGCAACCACAAAAAGCAATTCACTTTGTAGGGCACCTTTGGTTTCCAGATCATCCTCCATGGCCAGTCTGTCTCTTGGTCTGCAGTCTTGTTGAGTGCCCTATATGCTG